>JAMPIV010019529.1:0-127364 GCA_024509875.1 Oreohelix idahoensis | reverse complement strand
TGGTGTGGTGGGTTGATCGAAAAAACTGTAATTGATTTCGCCAATTTGGTTTTGTATAAATATAACTTTTGTATCACCAGTCACACACAATCACCGCAATTAGATAGATGTAAATAAAGAGGATATAAATTGTATTCACCAGCTTTATTCATTCAATATAGTTGATACTGAGTTTGGTTGAATTTTTATTAATATCACAGGTGGTCACATAGCGGAGGTGGCGCAGTAAGGTCTGACTGTTCTCTGAATATTTTCAGTCCAGATACTTTCACAGCCGTGACTATCGAGTGATACCAGTGTACTTCTCTGTCACTGGGACCTCACACATTCTGGATAGAATACTATTTCTACTCTAACACTATCATCTCACACATATAAAACCTTCCGCTACAAGCGACCTACGGTAGAACTTGGCTATTTAATCTCGACTCACACATTATTTGTTGCTTGTTGTTTCAGTGACTGTGGTGATGGAGCCGGCGGGTATGTTGATAGTGGTTAGTGCTCTGTCACTTTCCTTGGCTCTGTGGTCTATTGTTCTCGATCCCGCCAGATGAGGTGGTAAATGTTTTTTGTTTATGGCCTACCGCATAAACGGCTCCGGGGTCGACCCAGCCCCAAATGGGGCCTTATGGGGGAAAATGTGTGTTGGCCCAATGTTGCCATGACCATTCGGCCACTCTGTGAGGTGATGTAAGTAGCATGACTAAGGCTGCTGGTATCATGCCCTGAGTTGCTCCTTGGTACCCAAGTCATGGTGGCGGGGTTTATAACAAAATCCCACTTAGTGTGGATCGAACCATGGGACCACTGAGCTCGGAAGCACAGTGGCACTAAAAACAAATTGCGCTACCGTGGTCTATCAGATTAGCAGAGTGGATAAATCCAGCAACGAAGAGCTAGTTTAGTAATTGTGAACATGGTGGAGATTGTTTATCCCAGTGTTGTAGATGCCAAAACACAGCAGAATGGATTGTCACGTGGGGGGTGTGTGTTGCCGTCATCATAAAGGAATGTTGAGAGTTTCAAAACGCTGAAAACATTTGTGTCGTTAAGTGTCAGAAATTCTGTCACTTTTCTCACGGTTAGGAGGTCCCCTTTTTTGTTGTTGATTTTTATCTCCTCCCCTTTTCTTTTCCTTTAAGTTTAATTTAAAATTCCAGACTCCGCCAACGTCATTCAGTGTTTTAGACAGCCCATGAGGTGTCTTCCCGCATGTATCTTTTGCCTGTCTTCATAGCAGCGACCGTAACTCTGGTAGCGGTCTTTCTTCAAATGTCGTTTGAGTTAGAGAAAAGCAAACACAGGTGAGAAGAAATAACTTTTCATGTCACCGATGCGCTTGTCCTCTGGAACATTATTAGGCCGGGACATCGTTGAGCGGGCTGCTCGCGCTGTTTCCCTTGTCTCCAGTGCGATGAAAACTCTTTTCATCTCGTTAGTTGGCAGGAGAAAATCTCCTAGTTCTTTGCTCCATGTTATTCTCGCCTCGCCTGTTCGTCCTGGTGCTTTGCCAGATGTGGAGCGACCTTATGTAGAACTTGGCTATTTAATCTCGACTCACACATTGTTTGTTGCTTGTTTTTTTAAAGTGACTGTGACGAGTAGGGTGTATGTGGGTAAATGTAGAATATCAGACAACACTCATACACCGCTCGTTTAGCTCACTGTCCAAGGAGTAATGCACCAACTCCAACAACCATAATCTCCGTGAATATATTATTTCACAAATAAGTCACAATGGGCGCAGGGCCATTACAATCATTGGAGACATAACAACTCCCGAGTATTTTACAATCACCCTGATTCTCGGGATATCTACAGCCACAAAATAAGATACTTCATAAATCCACTGCACAACGCTCTTTGGATAAACTAATAACAAACAAAACTCCTTTCAGTAAATTTTAGATTTGACATTGGAAAGAGTATTGTTAGTTACTAGTTTATATAGATCTGCTCATACGTGTTGCATAAATAAAAAAAAAATAAGGTGAAATATTTTAAGAGTAAGAGTAAAGTAAATAATGATAAAATATTAAAAAAAAACTTCTCTAAAATTTAATTGGAAGAGGAAAAGAATTAGCCCAATGCTGAAGCCTAATTTCAGTTTTTTTTTGCGAGCGGTGTTGTGCATTTGATAATTTTTAGTCAGTTAGAGGCGGCTAATCTTATTTTAAAGATGTAGCAATTGTAACTTGTGTCACCTGTAAACAATCTCCTTGCACAGCATGGGAGAATCACAAAATCTCTATATTTTTTTTAATTTAAATGTTGCTAAAAGAGATGGGGCTTATCAGGCAAAAATTTAATCAGACTGTGTAGCCACTTCTGTGAAAGAGGCCAAAGCTAGAACAAGGCAAGCCGAGGAAAGCCACGACCCGAGAAGAGAGACATTATAAAGGGAAGAGAAGGAGAAAGCAACGGGAACACGAAAAGGAAAAAAAGACAGAAAAGCAAAGATCTTTTGAAAAGGAACAGGCTGACTAAAGGCCGAAAGAGCACTCGCTAAGGAAAAGGAAAACAGGCCGAAAGAGCAGAAATGAAGGAACAGGCCAACAGAGCAGAAAGAAAGGAACAGGCCAACAGAGCCACGCACTCAGGCTTAAAAACTAGATATTGAAGTAAGAAGAATCGAAATCTAGCTTCAAGCACTAAATGGGTGGTTGGGAGTTCCTACCTACGGCAATGATAACAGGAATATTTCTCACGTGGTAGTTCCAAGCGCGGCTCTTTTCAGGTTTGATGTCTACTCGGAGACTTCTGAGGAAATAGACATTTATCTTGCTAGGAGTCTGAGTCTTTAGCTGCCACCTATGGATTAGATAGAGAGATACAACATGAAGCTATCTCAGACTCTGCAAGGACCTGCGTACGACGTCTTCCTCAAAATGGCACCGAAAGATAACAAAAATTATGATTTCTAGAAGAAAGCTCTGATGCAACGTTTTGGGCTGAATACGCAAACTTTTCAGTGCCAATTCCTGGAAGCCAAGAGGCAAAAAGACGAATCGTACAAGCAGTTTGCTACACGTCTGACTATGTACTTGGAGAAGTGGGGATCTCTCAGCACCTTCGAAGAATCGTGTGACGGGCTCCAAGAAATGATTATCGTGGAGCAGTTTAAGGACTTTCGCTCTCGCACCCCCGGACGTGAGACGGCTCACTTGACAAGTGGAACTATTTGCTGATCGGTACCCAGAGCGCCCAGTCAGTACTGACCCCGGCTAAAAGGGGGCGCCCACACGTTAGTCAGCCCAAACCAGAGGAGCGCCCCTTCACTGACTCTAAGAGTACGACTACCCAACACTCACACAAACGACACAACAGCAACAACAACCACAGGATCACCATAGGCAGAAACAGAGCAATTTTCAGCCCAGGGAACTGGAAGACGATATTGTTAAGGCGTGCAAATCTGACATGCACTTCACATTCGATCTGTAAGAGGCCTAAGGCAGCCCTTATAATGTCGCGTGACTGATCAGGGGGCCGATTGAGGAAACACGACGACCCCCAGGCATATGAACAAATTTCCAGCCACCCCCTCTATTACTGAGCAAGTAATCGTTTCGTAAACCAAACCATGCCGGCGTGCTTGTATTGATTCGGGTCCTAGAATATTCCGCTTTGGCTTTCCCCATCTTTGGTGAAGGCCCACCAATACACTTGTGAAACTGTAGAAATACAGGGCCCCGAAGGAGCATAAAGCCTATGTATTCTGCCAGTTGCGGAAAAAATTGATGTTTCAACGCGATATGTACGGGGCAAAATCAATGCCGCAGTTGTAGACGATTTATCTACCCCTCTCATTTTAGGAGGAAATATGTGTTCCTTGGAGATCCTACTCGTGACTCCAAGTCGATACCTAGAGAGAGCGAACAGAGGACACGCCCCAGTGGCCCTGAGCTCTTATCTTAAAACAGCCCGAATATTTTCGGAGCTGGCGCAGGCACAAAGGCCGATAATTACCCTAAAGCCTTGCCTTTCTAAGTTGTATGGATTACTCCCACTACTCCGCTCAGGGAGCATTTTACAAGGAAAAAGGTTTGGTTTATAGACGGGTGGGATTTAAGAGGTCCGCTAGTTGTCTCACACCCCTTTCGCACTCGCCCTAAAGCAAGAAATGGCATTTAAAAACCCTACCCGATCTCATTAAAAAAGGTTCATATGCCCTGGTAAGGCATATTTCTTTGAATTACTTCTGGCCGGTTTGCGCCACATGTTAGACAATTTGCACAAGATTCCATAATCCGGACAACCAGGAGGATGAAACTATGAAGAAAGAGTTTGTGCAAGAGTACCCCACACTCAGCATGGGATAACTCGCACCTTAACTCAACATTTATGTGTAGTAAAACAGAGTTACGCCAAGCGCAGAAGTACGGATATTACCCTTAGGCGCCATACTCTGAACAGAGTCGGGTAAAAATCAACCCATGCTTCAGGTGGAACATTCCTCAACAGATGGTGGGAATTATTTATCGACGGACTTGGCAGGGAGCAATATTCTTTGTAGCACACCTCCTTTTAAGTTCCTTCCGTTATGAAAAGGGCGCATATATCTTCATCGGGGGAAAACATGTTCCCGTGGGTACCACTATGCGTAAACCTTTAGGAGGTTGTACTTTTGGCCCTACTTGATGGAATATAGTCGTTGGCTAGTACATTGTTTTATACTGGTCACTATGACCAAAGCGAGCAATCTTATACCGCTCGCCATCGAGTTTGGGGAGAGAAAGAAACTTTCGCATCGAGAAAATAAAAACTAGTGCACAAGTCTGTAAACCCACGGTCATGTGACCGCCCATCGCGGGATGTTTTGCGACATTTATTGCGGTGGTTGGGGGGGGGGTTTTCCCTATCCCACCTGACAGGAAATCAAAGGGCGACGAACAGGTACTCACCTGCTGAACACCACCCAGGACGTCATAGCGAATGCAAGGAGACATCAACACACAGAGAGGGCTAACGGCCCTATCGACCACATAATCGTGAGCCCGAGCGAGTCCGGTGCATACCAATCTCAACGAAGCGGCACGCGGGCAAGGAACAGTACGACACACAGCGATTTAGCCCGGCGGAACGTCCGCCTCCACGGAGGTCAAGCGACTGGCCGCACAGCCGGACCATACGGCGGAAAGGAGGCACTCGGCAAACGTAGCAGGCACAGACCGGGATTACCAACAGATTAACCACACTCATCATGTCGCGGCTTACGCACAGACGGGAGTGGCCTGCTAAACCACAGAGACTTCACAACGACACACAAGGGAGCGTCCGAGAGGACGAACAAGCGTCCAAAGACGGGACAGGTCCCAGACGCGAACCGCAATTTCGGCAAACGAGACCCGAAGCAAACCTCCGACCAGCGGCCCAGGCGCCAGCAACACAAAGCACACAGCGCAGGCGGAACGCCCGGCTACAACAAAAAAAGCCTCTGTAACCAGACGAGAGCCGCCGGTTCCAACCAAGCAAAGGGGAATCAGAAACTCAATCAGGAAGACCAGACACGCACGCGACGCGACAGAACACAAACGCCTCGACGGCGAACGCTACCCGCCACCCACACAGCTGCCGCACACAACGCACTACCACCCAGCCCGCCAGCCACCACCCCCCACCACCCCCCCTCCACCGCCCGTGGGCACGCCGGCAAACACGCACCAGACAGGCGGGACCCACGTCACAACACACACGGCACGACCCTCGACACTAGGAAACAGCGCAGAAGGTCATAGACAGGAGCCCAGGGGCACTACACTAAATCGTAGAACACGCACACAGGCGGCGCGAGTCACGCCTCAACGCTCGGCCGCACCACATGCAACACCCAGCGGGCGCCGCTGCACGAACCAGGCCACCGACGCTCACGCACGCCTACCCCGGGACGACCGACTCCTCACCGCCCGTCTACTCCCTGCGGGCACTTCCCCGCCCCGGGCAAACCGCCAAGCTCGCCGGGCAGTGCAGACCACCACCCTACACCCGCAGATGAGCCCCACACAGCAAGACCCGGCGGGCACCAGCAGAACTGCGGCTTGGGCCGCAACCTCGGCACCGATACATCCCGGAGCCCGCAGCTCTACCCCTTCCCACGGCTCTGCCCCACCCCGGCTCCGGTGACGGTCGCGAGCACCCGCCCCCCCGCCCCCGCCCTCGTGCCCGCCTCCCACCTTCTCCCCCCATCCCCCCCTTTTCCCTCGCCCTTTACCTGTCTCCTATCGCCCCTCGGCCCGCATTCCCCTCCCCCCTCGCGCTATGGGCGATACGGTTGTGCGATGCTCCACGTCCACTTAGTCAGTATCCACTATTTTCTTTCATTTTTTCTTCCTCTCACTAACGTTTTGATTTGGCATAAGCTTTGCCATTTCAATTAATTACTTTACTCTCTATGATGGAATTTACTTATGGGTGAAAGTCTCTAACCACTCTAACTTCCTACGGATGTAATCTGCATTACACCGCAGAATATTGTATCACGTTTCCGCCTGGAGTGAACAGGGGGGTGGGGGTATTATCGTTAACAATAGCCACAGTCATTCAGGACCCGGTCCACTCACGCCTTAAACTCTTTGTAATTCAGTTCTGACCATCCTTTGGTAAACGCGGACGGTCCAACATTTGATCCCCAGTGAAAATGCTGATGAGCGTGTTGGGGGGGGACGCAGCTTGTTTAGTACGTACTTGTGCCTTACAGACAAGTTTTCAGCAACAGAGCACAGCAGGCAGTGCAAGCATTCATAAGAAGTCGCACTGGAAAATTCGCCAAACAAAAAAAAAAATACCTTACACTATTGGAGAATACGCTCATCAAACGCTGCATTGTTTTAAGTTGGCTGAAAGATAATTGAAAATATATTTTAAACCGTTCAGAACTAACTTTTACTATTTTACCTTGTCACCTGAATGTTATTCAATTTGTTCTTACTGCGAATATTTCTCATATCTCGGAGAGAGAAGATAGCTGGCATGTTTGTACTTTTAAATTGTGAGTGTGACAGATATTAAGAGGTCTATATGTAATATATATCTTCTCTCCTGACTTCTCATAACAGCACACTCCATGTCACATTTGTGAAACACTTACTGTTTTACTTGTTCAAGCATCTCACTCTCAGCTAAAAAGTGCTTTCAGTCAAATTCTTTAGCCACCACACGACAGAAGGGTATCTGATTACCCCCTGTTCTTATTGTCCAGTTGGCAGAATGTTCCATCCAATCATCATTCACCGTTGCTTACTTACTTTTTTTTTCTGCCCGTCCTTGGAGTGAAGCGTCGAGGGGAGCTTATGTTTGCTTTTCTTGAGCCAAGTGTGTCGCACTAGCTGCTGTGAGCCCGCGTTATTGTAAGTATTTCTGTGATGTTGTCTATTCAATCAGCCGCTTGACTTTTCCCGTGCCCGGAAAACATGGTCTTTTACTGATGTAAGGCGGTATTAATGAAAACTTGATCGGAGTCCAGTCTCATGAGAATGGAATAATCCACTTAATTTTTTCTGTCTCTCTACATACTTGAAATAGTTCCTACAAAAATTTGTTTGATATCTCATTTCTCATACAGTCTCTCCTTGTAATAATTAATGGTATTTTCTTACGTATCACATACCACAAGATTACTAAAGGGTTAATTCTCGTTGTTCTTTAGTCCTAGTAAAACGAATTAAGTTTTTTAATTATCAAAAACAGCAGCGATAGTCTAAATACTGTATACATCAGCCACATCATGTTGGTAAACACCTGTTGTAGTTTAATTTATCGTTGAGGTAACCGTTTCTATAGATGGGACCCCCAAATAGCTGGCTAACTACATGATGAATGGTTTGAAATACGTCAGGTATGATTTGAATGTTTGGGTAATGAATGATATATATATATGACATACGCCCACACAGGTCAGCGCTTCGTTTAGTGAGAGGAAGAGATAAAAATGAAGGAAAAAAGTGATTACTGACTAAGTGGACGTGTGATCTCACTACCGTATCGCCATTAGACCCCCATCCTATGATATTAGTGAGAATATCCAGCGTTGGGCAGGTCACATGTCCGTGGGTTTTACTGTGCACTTGTTTTTTTTTTTCTCGAGATGCGAAAGTTTCAGTTCTTCTCTCTCTTTATCTCGTTGGCGAGCGTTTAGAGTGCACGGCTTTGGGCAATGTGAAACAGTTTAAACATGTACTGACGAACGTCTTTCCCATCAGTAGGGCCAAAAGGAAACCTCCTTAAGGGTTATAGCTATAGTTGGTACCCACCGGGAACATGTTCCACCGCCGATGAAGATTATATGAGACCGCTTTCATAACAGGAGGTCTTAAAAGGAGGGGCACGTAAGAATTTGGCTCCCCCTCGCCTTGTCCTTCTGGATAAATAATTCCCCCTTCTGCTGTGGAATGTTCCAGATGAAGCGGGGGTTGTTTTTTTACCCCGACACTGTTGCAAGTTGTATGGGCCGCATAGGGTTTATATCGTACTTCTGCGCTTGGCGTAAACTCAGTATTAACTACACATAAATGTTGAGTATAAGGTTGAGCGTTTATCCCATGCAAAGTGTGGGGTACTCTGCTCAAACTCTTTCTTCATGATTTTCATCCTCCTGGTTGTCCGGATTTATGGAAATTCTTAGTGCAAATTGTTCTAAACAACGCCTCCCAGGTCAGCACAACCGGGCCAAGAAGTAATTCAACGAAAGTATTTTCTTACCTAACCAATGGCATATATGAACCTTTAAATGGGGATCGGGTAAGGGTTAAATGCTATTCATGCATTAGGCGATGTGCGAAAGGGGTGTGAGGACAAACTAGCGGCCTCATATTCCCCACCCTCTATAGACCCAAACCTTTTTTCTTGTGAAAAATGCTCCCTGAGGAGGTATCGGGAGCTAAATCCCATACAACTTAGAAAAGCAAAGGCTTTTAGGGTTATTAATCGGCCCCTTTGTGGCCTGCGCCATCTCCGAAATATTCGGGCTGTTTTAAGATAAAGAGCCCAGGGCCACTGGGGCGTGTACTCTGTTCGCTCTCACTGGTATTCGACCTTGGAGTCACCGTGAAGGAACTCTAAGGAACACTATATTTCCTCCCTAAAAATGAGAGGGCAGGACTAAATCGTCTACAAACTGCCGGCCATATGAATTTTGCCCCGTACATATTCGCGTTTGAAACATTCAATTTTTCCGCTAAACTGGAAGAATCATAGGCTTTATGCTCCTTCCGGTCAGGGCCCTGTATTTTCTCTACTAGTTTCACATGTGTGAGTGGTGGGCTCTTCACCAAAGATGGGGATGCAAAAAGCGGAATATTCTAGGACGCCGAATTCATAAAAGGCAAAAACCGCATGGTTTGGTAAACAATGTCATGAAGGACATCACAGTAACCTCACCGATGAATGAAGTCAATTGGAAGCGGTAAAGCGAGACCGTTGAGTGACGTTTTCGACACTTTATTACAGGACTGACAACAGGTACGCTGACAAACAATACATAGTCATGTTGACAAGAATTCAAATAACATCAAAGCATGATCACAGTTCAGTACAGCTGGCATCTATAAATCAATTAGTAGCTTGTACAATAATCCATAATAACTGGCAATAATTCATTCTCCTTCCATGGTTACAGCTACAGAAAACTATACCCCCGCATAGGGGCCGGGTAGTTTCAAAAGTACATAAGCTTAGTTTCATCTATCACCTGGACCCCAGCAAGTCAGGTACTTCTCTGGTCAAATTACGCCGCAAAAGTTAAGCGGGTTTCTAGCATACAATGCTAATCTCTACTTCCTTTTAAATATCCTATGACTAACCCAGCTCAGGTACATTTTCTGGCATACAGCAGGCCGCGCAAATTATGGCGGGCTCCTAAAATACACGATGGACCTCTGTGGCTTTCCTTTTGATTAAACAAACATGTATGTCAGTCCTTGTTCAAATGATGCCGCCTGAATAGCAGCGGCTTTAACATGAAAAAAAAAAAAAAAAAAAAAAAAAAAAAAAAAAAAAAAAAAAAAAAAAACCTGCAATGTTCTCACGGGCTTCTCTAACTCTATCCCAATAAATACAATGTCAGTATAATGAGCGAGCTCCAATGCTAATATCTTCAGTGGACTCTTTTCCCGCACAGGAGGAAAAGTCACTACAATGTCAATTGACAACAGAGAGAAAAAAATGGTGTAAACTTATTTTACCTTGCCAGCAAATCCAACGAATAACACCAAAACAACAAAGTGCTTGCCATCCTTGGCGCTTATGAATAACACATGGGGGATAAATTCTTAGACATCCCTTTTGTCACACAGAGGCTTCTTTATCCCCGAAAACGCCTAGCCAGATAGGAGACGCCTCGCGCGTCTTAACCCCTTGAAAAATCTCAGCTCGACTCCCCGAACAAAAAAACAGCCTTCTTTTTCGCGCGCCACAAATTGTCGCGCATGCGTCGTAAGACGCAAGTTCCCATGAGTTAGAGCTCAGTGTGGGCTGATCTGAAACATTCCAGGAAACGACTGACCACTCGAGCCATATATGGTCAAGTTGCAAGACCTCGGTCCTAAAATTATTGAGACCGCATTGGATAAAAGACAAGTGGGATAACAAATACTACTTCTGGAATTAAACCAAAGTATATAGCGAGTAACTCCCCTTTGACCAAGAATTTGAGAACTTACGTCCCGGGACTGATCATTTAACAGCCTACCATATACCCCCGAGAAAAAAAATGATACATCATTTTTTTTTAAAAAAATTACCATAGAATAGGACAAATGAGGGTGGTAGTATTTCCAATATCTTACAATCTGGTAAAAAATCATCTCGAAAGTGTATAGCATAAAATATCAATTAAATAGAGGCCGTACATGGACATACAAATAAATTATATACACCTCAAAATTAATAATGAGCATGTACAGCAGGCTCCTAAATGCAGGAATGATGTGCTAATAAAGGGCATCACCAAATATATCACGCCATAAATTACGCCCATTGGAGCGTTGAGTGAGAACAGGCAAAATATTATCTCACACCGTTAGAGAAATTAGATTCTCGTAAAAGTATTTACCATTCTAAAAAATGAATGTGAAGACATGACACCTTAAAGTTATATGGCCAACGTTACAATGCTAGCTCCAATGAAATCTACATACATGTAACTTTATAATATCACATCAAAAACTACAACATCCCTATGTCTAGCAATGCATAAACTTTACAAAACAAGCGGTGTACATTACCTTCATGTACTGTTAAACTAAGTAATGTACCACCGCACTATATAACACATTATGCTGAATGGTTACATCATATTCAAAAATAATATCTTTTATTACAATTCAAATGTTTCCTACAATATTAACTACATGGAATCGGATGCATGTGAAGTCTAAAAACATCGTGTAAGAGGGCATGCTCTCTACAGTATCGTCCGGGAAGGGTAAACAATGGACAAATCAAAAATCTCGGAATGGGCTGGTAAAATGTACGACTCTCCATGTGAAATATCAATTGATACCTAGAGAAAATTACAAATGGACACAATTGTATTTGACAACCGTAGTAATTTACTCTTATATACAATATTTTAATCATTCGTATTCCTAGGTATAAGTAAATGTGGGCTGTGCAAAACTTTTTGACCCATATATTGTGATAACTAAACCTTCTCCGTTATAACCAGAGACGGTAAACAGAGAAAGAAAATCAATCGTTTTAAACAAACACAAATTCCAATACAATGTGAAGCACATGTGCTAATATAAGTGTTATTGTATGAGCCTGACCCAAGTATTACAATAAACCTAGGCACCTATTAAGGAGAGCTATTTGACATAAGAGTTAGGTAGAAATTCATGTGGGTTATCGAGACTATATTGGGGGTCCCTGGCCATCGCAGCTTATCCTAACCACGGATAGCACGTACCGGAGAAATGGGAAAAGGTTGAAAGAACACTATCATATCGTGTTGATTTCTCGAGCCTACTTCAAAGTCCTTGCTTTGAAAAGCATTTGAGACTTTTTGGTCGGTTACTAAACAATGAACATGCGCACCACAGGAAGGAATCTGTTGTAGTTTAAGAATCGCCACAGACCGATAGCTATATAAATACTCCGGTCTTATAACAGAGTAATTCCGTTTCTGACCGCATTATTCAGTTTCCTAGAGGACGTAACCTTACATGATGCATAGTTTCTGAATAACACTTGGCATCAGTGTACCGCCCCAATCCCTGTTGATGAGGCGGCACTACGAAGATACGAAAGTCTTATCAGATGTTAGGTAGTCCTTAAAGATAGGTTGAGAATGAGAAAATAATGTCATTATTAAACTGATCTCAATGAAAGATTGACAATCTTAGGGACCTCAGCGCTCCAATATTAGGCGACCCTTCTCTCAAATAGGGTTGATAGAGGAGAGTGCGTGATAGAGATACAGATTCGGATGGAAATCTTCCGTAGAACTGTCATTAAAAATAAGAGACTCTTACGGATTTTCTTTCTAGGACTTAGGAATAGTGATGTTCATTATCTTGGAAGTATTTGTGGTCCTCTGTACGCAAGAGGTTCCATGGCCAACACACGGTGGGCCCAGAAAAGAAATTCATTCAACTAAACCCAACCATAGCTTTTTAGAGGGTTTGGGATATCAGATTATGAATAGCAATGAGTAGAACAACTGGCTCTATATAAACCCAAAATAGTGATCTTCCCATGACTCACTGAAAATAACAGATATCGCTCCAAGTATTGCAATTGAACATCCTGAACGATTATGAAAAATACTCGACGCATCATGCAATTACGAAAAGTAGGCAGGCGGCATTCATAAGGCGAAAGGCAAGAAGTTCCATTGGAACATTACCCCTAGGTGTTGAGGAACAGCAGTTAGAGGTTTGGTGCGTTCCGTGAGAGGGACATGCCTAGTTACCTTTAGAACCAATTCAAGTTTGGTTAAAGTAACAAATAGATTTAGAAAGTCTAAATAAGTAGATCTATCCCAATAAAGGCAGAGGTTCAGCAACGAATTTCATCAACTTGGTTAAGATTAAACGATAATTCAAAGAAAAGACTTTATGTTATTGTCTTTCATTACCGAAGACAAGAGTATTTTGCCGAGAGTGGATTGTTCAATTATTTTCAATTGTAACATTTTCATCCTAAATCTTTCCTCGAACCATATCTTGAAAATGTATTAGGAATAGGGTAAGGTCCTGATCTGGATTAGGATTATGGTCATATAAGTATTATGTCATGTTAAATGAACAGATGAGTGGCTCAGGAATGTCCGTAAGAACATCCTGAATAATTGTTTGTAAACATGAAGAGACTTGTAGATTGTTCCTCAGTAGATAATTATAATGAGGAGTAACAGTCACAATTTCTCCATGAATATACTTAGAATGAAGTGGAAACATTGGCAGATGACGGATTAACGTCCGAGCAAAGGTAGAATGCTTCTTTCTGTTATAATTGACAGAGATGAGTATATGGACCATGTGGGACTAGAGAATATCCTTCGCCTGGAATAATTAGGCAGTTAGGTATAGTCTGGACGATCATGAAAACTCTGTAAGCATTGTTATATGAAAGGTTTTATGCTTTCCGTCTAATGATCCGACCAAAAAAGTCGACATCAGAAAAATTTTAAGAAACACTTCATATTAAGTACCTTTCCAGTGCAATGAGAAGTCTAATTTTCAATCCAAGGGAGCAATTTCAAATGCGTTTGTAGACCAGGACAAAGTTGGACGTAAGCATCTATTTTTAATTGCCAAATTGTCTTTGCTTTTCTCTTAGCAAATTCCGATTGCAGAAGTTATACTAATCTGCATGATTCTACTAAATTTATGCCATGAGAGCTATGCCATATTCATAAAGAAAATTTGGGGGGGTGTGACTTCACTGGATATCCTCAGCAGAGTTATGAGATCGTGAATGCTAAGATCATGGACCAAGCGCTGTCCGCGCGCCAAAGTACAAGCTCAATATGAAAAAACAACCCCGTATTGATTCATTCGGGACTTCGTCGTTATTGCTCAAAGAGAGCCGCGGGTTAAAATACCCTGGCCCCAATCGTTGAGGATGATCCTCAGTTGATCTTCCCAAGTAAATTTCTAGAGCGTTCTATTCAGATACGTTCTCGACTAACCATTAGACATTGGATGATAGATTACTACACTAGAGGACCTTTCAATATGAAGGAGTGTAACATCACCACCTGCGACATAGTGGTCTGATATATAATTTGGGGGCCATGGTCTGACAAAGATCTTCTATGGGAAATCCCAGGACGAGAAAATATGTCAGCCAAAGAGGCGTCTGCTTATCACGGCAGAAAGAAAGGCTATATAAGGAGGTATAGCACCTCTTGCAACGTGTTACATCAAGTCTCGACTGATGTTAGATATAAATTTGAAGTCCTCTGGACTTACATGATTTTAAAAGGGCCAATAAATATCTATTTGCCTATCTTATTGAAACGGATCGCATAGGAATGTCCGCTTACCTGGATATGTACTCGCATAGGCGTGGAACCTCTCCCGACCTGACCTCTTGATACATACAATTTGCATTGAGCGACAATCATACACGTATTATCTCTATTTACAACATTACCAAAAGAAAGCCGCAAGAATCTCACGATCTTAGTACGGGAAAATCCCATTATGTACCATGCACAATTGAGAGTCGTTGAGCATGTTGCAAAATTTTAACTCTCATTCTTTTAGGCACAAGGTATTTGCGAATGCATAGACTATGACGAATCTTGTACCATACGCACTAGTACACCATTCTTCATAGTGATCCAAGATTTGCGATTTGTGTTTAGATTCGGATCACCATTTTTGACAAGAAGGAAGAATTTTTTTAAAGATGTGTCATCTTGTTGAAGTTTTATAAAAGAGTCACTCGAAATAACCGAGTGATCAACTTGATTAAGCACTTCATTACTTTCGGTCGATGAAGTTTGAGGCACATTTGGAGCTTGCGCTCTTGTGATAACTGCATTAGAAGTTTGAATATTTTGTTCTTCCCAAGCAGCAATCTGCTGTGGAGTACATTCCTTAACACCGTGAATACGCCCGATGATAAGATCCGCAATAGGATTCGGTAGTAAACACGCGTGGACATCTCCCGTAAAGAAGGGAGTAGCTATGTGGATGATAGCAGTCGAATACTTTTCCAGTGTTCCACCAAATGTCACACATTTAACCACTTTTCCAGTGGCACTGGACGTATCTGTAAGAGATTGTTTAACCCACCAGTAGTTACCAATGCTTCACGACTACTACTACAACATTTTTGGTGGCCAGCTGGCTTTGTCTGGTAACCAGCACTTACGGGGTCTGTAACCCATTCAACATTCGTATGTCAAGATCCAGGGAACTATTGTCGTTACGTTCTTCATGATATCGATGTCACAGCAAACTACACCATAACATAAATTCAGCCAACATTGTGGTGTGCCAGCTTGATGGAACTATCGACGAGGATATGTCAAGTTCGGCTGTAAACTGAAAGTACCCGGCGTAGCCCGGAACGTTGTTGACATTTCCTGAGTCTAAAGTACACGGTGAATTGAAGTGCTCCCGACTCCATTAGCTACTGGACTTTAATGTCGCTGCCTGTATTCTACATTTGTCAACAATGTAAAACGGTGTACACAACTGTCAAGTCGAAGTCAGAAGGTCAAGTGCCGATACCATCGTTGTTGCTGTGTTCCTGTCTTCCTTATTTGCTGGTCTATTGAAGTCACCATTGCTCATGATAGCAAGAAGCAGAGCTGTGAGAACATCTGTACCCTACGTTTCAGAGTTCTGTACCCTTCAGCGGTGGATCCTCTGCTCCTTGGATGCCTATTGGTGTACTGATATATTGCTGCCAAACCAAACATCAACATACCAGACCTATACAACCATTCAACATGTAGTTAGCCAGCTCTTTGGGGTCCCATCTACAGAACTGTACCTCAACGATAAATTAAACTACAACATTATTGGTGGCCAGTATGGGGATAAATCTTAGACATTCTTTTGTCACACAGAGGCTTTCTTTCCCCGAACGCCTAGCCAGATAGGAGACGCTGCGCGTCTTAACCCCCTGAAAATCTCCGCTCGACTCTCCCCGAACAAAAACAGCCTTCTTCCGCGCGCCACAAATTGTCGCGCATACGCGTCGTAAGACGCAGGTGTGCGATCTGAAACCTTCCAGGAAAGGCTGTGCGCTCGAGCCATATATAGTCAGGTTGCAAGACCTCGGTCCTAAAATTAGACCGCTTGGATAAAAGACAAGTGGGATAACAACTACTTCTGACTTAAACCAAAGTATATAGCGAGTAACTCCCCTTAGACCAAGAATCTGGAAATTACGCCCACGACTGCATTTAACAACACCTTTACCACGTCTAAAATGATGAATGTTGCTCAATGGGTAGCAGTGTTAAAGTCTGTTTGATGTAGAAGTAGGATTGCACGGAGACTGGAGATGTATAAGGTTGCTCAGTGTAAATGTACTGATGTAACGTACTGGTTTCCTGTATTATGAATGGTAGTACGTTGAGCGTGTCATGTTGTCCTGGGCAGTACCAAGTAGTAGCAATGTATCTAGGTCACTAGCGTGAGGTTTCGCCAGGGTTTAGTAGACACATACATAATGTCATAATTCCTGCAGATTCAGACGTGTAACTCATATAACATATATAAAAATCGATAAAATCCTGCCCTCTTGAGATAAAGAGGAAAATATAAAAAATCGATAAACTCGCTTAGTATGAGTTTTATAGAGGAAGCTGGATAATGATCGTGGTAGGTGGGGTTTTATAATGGATCGTGTATTGATGCTGACTGGCGGGGGTGATGATGCATGGGTGTATTGACGCGGGCGTAAGACAATGTATAAACATTGAGGAGTAATAATTGTTTATATATAAATTGTTATTATATTATTATTATGAAGTGGTGACATTATCGCCGTGTACCTGTCATTTTATGTAACAGTATGACAGGGAATTTCTGTGTTGGGGTGTAGAGGGGAGCGGGAGTTATACACTATCTCACTCTCGCTCTCTCTCTCTCTCTCTATATCTATATATATATATATATATATATATATATATATATATATATATATATATATCGTATATAATATATAATTATTGTCGTTATTAGGTGGTAGGTGGGTATGGAGAGTGCGCGGGGTATTGCTTTTTGGCTGGCGGTGGTGATGACGCCTGAGTGTATTGGCGCGGGCGTAAGACAATGTATAAGCACAGAGGCGTAATAAGTGGTTATATATAAATTTTTATTATATTATTATTATGAAGTGGTGACATTATCGGCGTGTACCTGTCTTTTTATGTAAAAATAGGACAGGGAATTTCTGTGTTGGGGTGTAGCGGGCCACCGGAGTAAGAGAATATATATATATATTATTGTCGTTAGGTGGTAGGTGGGGTATGGAGAGTGCGCGTGGGTATTGCTTTTGGCTGGCGGGAGTGATGACGCCTGGGTGTATTGGTGCGGGCGTAAGCCAATGTATAAGCAATGTATAAGCACAGAGGCGTCATAAGTGTTTATATATAAACATTTTTATTATATAATTATTATGAAGCGGTGACATTATCGGCGTGTGTCTGTTTTTTTATGTAAAAATAGGACAGGGAATTTCTGTGTTGGGGTGTAGCATGGGACCGGAGTAAGACAAGATATATATATATATATATATATATATATATATATATATATATATATATATATATATATAATTATTGTCGTTAGGTGGGAGGTGGGGTATGGAGCGTGCGCGGGGGTATACATTTTCGCTTGCGGGGGTGATGACGCCTGGGTGTATTGGCGCGGACGTAAGCCAATGTATAAGCACAGGGGCGTAATAAGTGTTTTTATATACATTTTTATTAAATTATTATTATGAAGTGGGGACATTGTCGGCGTGTACCTGTCTTTTTATGTAAAAATATGACAGGGAATGTCCGTTGTTGGGTGAGTACAGCTAAAAGGCTAGCTTATTGTGATGTTTATAGAGCCCGTTAGAACATTTTTCCCGCCCCGCGTTTGTTGTGTAGTGAGAACCGCCAAAAACAAAGTGTGCTTGTCTCGTGTTTTGTGTGTAGGTATTGATGAGAATTACAGTTAATTGGTGTTAGCTTTCTTGGTTTGATAGTCCTTTACACAGTGTAAAATCACTATTGGTTATCTGTAGTGTGTTAAACAGTTTTGTTAAGCCATTATTTCTATAATATTTAGTATTATAAAGTGAGGTTGCGGTGTTGTTCGTCGCGCATAACTTCACGCCGCACAACAGAAAAATCATTACAGGAGCAATTATATGTTTATTTTTCACTGTCGCTTTTAAAGAGGCCATACCGCAGACTTGTGTAGATTGACCAATTATTGTGGAGGTAGTGTAATCTTAATCAATAACAGGAGATTTTTGTGTATTTCATGAAAGCTTAGATATAGGCACACTTTCCAAAAGTCAGCTCATCAGAACGTTGTTATCTGTGTGGATGTGCTGTAGTCTTGTTACAAACAACAAGCTGATTTAGACGTAGCTTTAACACTTTTAATTGGAAGGAGTTGCGCTTTTTTCTTTTTACATGAATATAACAACAGAGTTGTTCCAAAACGTTCATTCAACTATGTTGCTACTTGGTTTGAGAAGAAGGAATTTTTATAAGCACTCACTAAGTGAATTCTCTTTTTCCTGCCCGCTATAGAATAAAGAGGAAAATATAAAAAAATTGATAAATTTTGTAGAGGAAGATGGTTAATGAACGGGGCTTGGTGGAGGTGATTTTTGGTTTTGTCTAAGGATGTTTTAGTGTGTAGGTATTGCTTGGAATATAGGGTGGTGAGAGGTGAAGGGATGTAATTATCGTTGTGGACATGTCTTTTGATGTAAAAATATGACAGGGAATTTCCGTTGTTGGGTGAATGTAATTACATATTGATACGGGTTCTGGTCCACGGGGTAGTTTTCTTTATTATTTATATTATATCATGAGTAATAAGCCTACTCACCCCAATGTCCAACTAGTGGTATGTAAGTGACCCCGCACACAGCCGTATTCTCCAACATAAAAAATACTGTCAAAGGCCAGGCTGGACAATTCCAAATAGCCAGTTTTATTGAACACAACGAGGCTCCGTAGAGATATATCCCATATGCAGATTAGATTATGGCGTCAACTTGACAATCCTTAGTGTCGCTGTACAGGCTGCAACAGTAACAATGTCGAGGCCATTTTCATCCATTTTTAAATAAAGTTCAAACACGTGCTTTTACCTCTAGTTAAGAAACTCGATCGATCGTCGGCGCAAGCCTTCGCGTCGAAATCATTGATCGTATACTTTATAAAATTCCGTTAGCATAGCGGGTGACGTCACGGCTAAATATAGCTATCTAGAAAAGCGTAATAAAATTCTAACATGCAGAGTTTGCGTATTGGTAGACGAAAAATCCTATCTGCAACGGGATTTACATTTGTAAGACTAACATTTACCTTTGTAAGACTAACATTTACCTTTGTAAGACTAACCCTGCTACTTATTTCTGTTCACTTCATTGCAGACAAGCTCAAAACACAAGAGATCAATAGTAGAAATTTATCAAAGAAACATTCCTTCGTTCGTGTTTTCGAACCCCAGTGATTTAAGGTCTCACTCTTTTTACACGTGCAGCATCTGGGGATCGGTTTTATATTGTCTCCCAATCGTTTCAAACATGCGGCGACCACGGAAATTTAGTACATTAAATAAATGTAACTAAGTATTTGTTCCAGTTATCAAACGGTTATGTACTTTTTTGTCCTGCAATTTTCAAACTTTAGTGAACATTTTTCTTCCAAGCAGCAAAGATGGTCCCAAAATTTTCTCCCAGTCCTGCTCAAAGGTTCCAACCTGTAGGTAAATAGATCAGCTGTCAAATACTTCTTTAAATATTTCTTTAAATATTTCTTGCAGTTTTTTTAAACTGTTCATTAAATAGTTTTTCATTAAATATTTTATCCTGTTGTCAGTACTTGACAATGCAAATAAGGCTTGCAGCTGTCAAATATTTCGTCAAATGTTTCTCGCATGAGCCAAATATTTATGCAAATATTTTTTTCCAGTTGTCAAGTATATCATTAAATATTTTTTCATTAAATATTCTTTCCTGTTGTCAGTACTTGACAATGCAAATAATTCTTGCACCTGTCAAAAATTTCTTCCAGTTGTCAAATATTTCTTCAAATTTTTCCCGCTTGTCAAATATTTCTTACAGTTGTCAAATATTTATACAAATGTTTCTTCCACTTGTCAAATATTTCTTCAAATTTTTTTTTCCCTTGTCAAATATTTATGCATATGTTTCTTGCACTTGTCAAATATTTCTTCAAACATTTTTTTCTAGTTGTCAAATATTTCTTCAAATTTTTCCCCGCTTGTCAAATATATCTTACAGTTGTCAAATATTTATGCAAAAAATTGTTGCACCTGTCAAAAATTTCTTCCAGTTAAACATTTCTTCAAATTTTTTCCCGCTTGTCAAATATTTCTTCCAGTTGTCATAAATTTGTTCAAATTTTTCCCGCTTGTTAAATATTTTTTTTACAGTTGTCAAATATTTACAAATGTTTCTTGCATGTGTCAAATATTTCTTCAAATTTTTTTTCCACTTGTCAAATATTTCTTCAAATTGTTCCCACCTACCAAATATTTATACAAATATTTTTTTCCAGTTGTCGAATATTTCTTCAAATTTTTTTCCCGCGTGTCAAATTTTCTTACAGTTGTCAAATATTTATGCAAAAAATTGTTGCACCTGTCAAAAATTTCTTCGTCAAATATTTCTTCAAATTTCTTCCCGCTTGTCAAATATTTCTTACAGTTGTCAAATATTTATGCAAATGTTTTCTCCACTTGTCAAATATTTCTTCACATTTTTTTCCACTTGTCAAATATTTATGCACATGTTTCTTGCACTTGTCAAATATTTCTTCAAATTTTTTTCCAGTTGTCACATATTTCTTCAAATTTTTCCCCGCTTGTCAAATATTTCTTACAGTTGTCAAATATTTATGCAGAAAATTCTTGCACCTGTCAAAAATGTCTTCCAGTTGTCAAATATTTCTTCAAATTTTTCCCGCTTGTCAAATATTTTTACCAGTTGTCAAATATTTATACAAATGTTTCTTCCAATTGTCAAATATTTCTTCAAATGTTTTTTTCCACTTGGCAAATATTTCTTCAAATGTTTTTTCAACTTGGCAAATATTTCTTACAGTTGTCAAATTTTTATGCAAACGTTTCTTCCACTTGTCAATTATTTCTCTAAATGTTTTTCCACTGGTCAAATATTTCTTACAGTTGTCAAATATTTATGCAAATGTTTCTTCCACTTGTCAAATATTTCTTCAAATGTTTTTCCAGTTATCAAATATTTCTTCAATTTTTTTTTACAATTGTCAAATATTTCTTACAGTTGTCAAATATTTATGCAAATGGTTCTTCCACTTGTCAAATATTTCTTCAAATTTCTTTAAATGCACGTGGTGTTAAGTTGGCCAGCGTGATGCTGCAATGCTTACGCCGGCCGCCTTAACCTTCTCAGAGTTCCTCTGGTTCCCAGTTAAAACTGGGTCGGCCCTCACGGGTTGTGTGCAGTGCATCACATAAATTGATAGCCTCATTAACAAAGCTGCAGCTACCGTGCCGGCCTCGCATAACGTGTTTGGGGAAACGCCAAATTCACGACGACCAAAGCTGCGATATATAACGCGTGTATCACCTGCTTACTTCTATATGGCAGTGAGAAATATGTAAAAGTGGAAGAAATACTCGACAAAAATATGTGGCAGCTATAAGGAATATTTAAAGAAATGTTTAACACCTGGAAGACATTTTTCACAGCTGCAAGAATTATTTGCAGTACTTGACCTCACGGTAGAAGGGGAACGACTAAGAAAGTAAGACAACAGAAAAAAAAATATGTAATGACCGGTTTGGAAAACTACAAGAAATATTTAAAGAAGTCTTTGACAGCTACAAGAAATATTTGCAACAGGATTAGCCATTTGCTGGAATATTTAACAAAGGCAAGAATTATTTAATGAAATCTTTACACTTACAAGAACCAACTGAAGAAATATTTGAAGAAATATTTGACAACTGGAAGATCCTTTGAAGAAATATTTGACAAGTGGAAGAACCATTTGCATAAATATTTGACAACTGTAAGAAATATTTGACAACTGGAAAAACATTTGCATAAATATTTGACACATGCAAGAAACATTTGAAGAAATATTTGACAAGTGGAAGAAACATTTGCCTAAATATTTGACAACTGGAAAAAAATATTTGCATAAATATTTGACACATGCAAGAAACATTTGAAGAAATATCTGACAACTGGCAAAAACGTTTGTATAAATATTTGACACATGCAAGAAACATTTGAAGAAATATTTGACAAGTGGAAAAAAAAATTTGCATAAATATTTGACACATGCAAGAAACATTTGAAGAAATATCTGACAAGTGGAAAAGAATTTGCCTAAATATTTGACACAGGCAAGAAACATTTGACACTTGCAAGAAATAATCAAAGAAATATTTGGCCTCTGCCAAAATAAAAAAAGAAATTATAAACAGGTTAATAAATATTTACCTACAGGTTGGAACATTTGAGCAGGACTGGGAGAAAATTTTGGGGCCATCTTTCCTGATTGGAAGAAAAGTTTCCATTAAAGTTTGACAATTGCTGGACAAAAAAGTAGATAACCGTTTGATAACTGGAACAAATACTTAGTCACACTTGACTGAACAGGTAAAAAGTTTGGACACAAGTTTTATTTTGAAGAAAAATTTGACAATCGGAAAATAACGTTTCAAGAAATATTTGACAAATGGAAAAAACATTTGAAGAAAAATTTGACAGCTGAAAAAACTTTTTAAGAGATATTTGACAAGTGGAAGAAACATTTGCATAAATACTTGACAACTGTAAGAAATATTTGCCAAGTGGAAAAAACTTTGAAGAAATATTTGACAACTGGAAGAACCATTTGCATAAATATTTGACAACTGTAAGAAATATTTGACAAGTGTTAAAAAATTTGAAGAAATGTTTGATAATTGGAAAAACATTTGAAGAAATATTTGACAAGTGGAAGAAATATTTGCATAAATATTTGACAACGGTAAGAAATATTTGACCACTGGAAAAACATTTGGAGAAATAATTGACAAGTGGAAAAAACATCTGCATAAAAATTTGACAAATGTAAGACATATTTGCCAAGTGGAAAAAACATTTGAAGAAAAATTTGCCAAGTGGAAAAAAAACATTTGAAGAAATATTTGACAAGTGGAAGAAACATTTGCATAAATATTTGACAACTGTAAGAAATATTTGACAAGCGAGGAAAAATTTGAAGAAATATTTGACAACTGGAAAAAAATATTTGAAGAAATACTTGACAAGTGCAAGAAACATGTGCATAACTATTTGACAAGTGGAAAAAAAAATTGAAGAAATATTTAACAAGTGAGAGAAACATTTGCATAAATATTTGACAACTGTAAAAATATTTGACAAGCGGGGAAAAATTTTAAGAAATATTTGACAACTAGAAAAAACTATTTGAAGAAATATTTGACAAGTGCAAGAAACACGTGCATAAATATTTGTCAAGTTGAAAAAAATTTTGCATAAATATTTGACAACTGTAGGAAATATTTGACAAGCGGGAAAAATTTGAAGAAATATTTGACAACTGGAAGAAATTTGTAATAGGTGCAAGAATTTATTGCATTGTCAAGTACTGACAACAGGAAAAAATATTTAATGAAAAAGAAATTTAATGAAATACTTGACAACTGGAAAAATATATTTGCATAAATATTTGACGCATGCAAGAAACATCTGAAGAAATATTTGACAGCTGCAAGCCCTATTTGCATTGTCAAGTACTGACAACAGGATAAAAAATTTAATGAAAAAATATTTAATGAAAAGTTTGGAAAACTGCAAGAAATATTTAAAGAAATACTTAAAGAAGTATTTGACAGCTGATCTATTTATCTACAGGTTGGAACCTTTGAACAGGACTGGGAAAAAATATTGAGACCATCTTTGCTGCTTGGAAGAAAAATGTTCACTAAAGTTTGAAAATTGCAGGACAAAAAAGTACATAACCGTTTGATAACTGGAACAAATACTTAGTTACATTTATTTAATGTACTAAATTTCCGTGGTTGCCGCATGTTTGAAACGATTGGGAGACAATATAAAACCGATCCCCAGATGCTGCACGTGTAAAAAGAGTGAAACCTTAAATCACGGGGGTTCGAACACACAAACAAAGGAATGTTTCTTTGATAAATTTCTACTATCGATCTCTTGTGTTTTGAGCTTGTCTGCAATGACGTGAACAGAAATAAGTAACAGGGTTAGTCTTACAAAGGTAAATGTTAGTCTTACAAAGGTAAATGTTAGTGTAACAAATGTAAATCCCGTTGCAGATAGGATGTTCTGTCTACCAATACGCAAAACTCTGCATGTTAGAATTTTATTACGCTTTTCTAGATAGCTATATTTAGCCGTGACGTCACCCGCTATGCTAACGGAATTTTATAAAGTATACGATCAATGATTTCGTTGCGAAGGCTTGTGCCGACGATCGATCGAGTTTCTTAACTAGAGGTAAAAGCACGTGTTTGAACTTTATTAAAAAAGGGATGAAAATGGCCTCGACATTGTTACTGTTGCAGCCTGTACAGCGACACTAAGGATTGTCAAGTTGAAGCCATAATCTAGTCTGCATATGGGATATATCTCTACGGAGCCTCGTTGTGTTCAATAAAACTGGCTATTTGGAATTGTCCAGCTTGGCCTTTGACAGTATTTTTTTATGTTGGAGAATACGGCTGTGTGCGGGGTCACTTACATACCACTAGTTGGACATTGGGGTGAGTAGGCTTATTACTCATGATATAATATAAATAATAAAGAAAACTACCCCGTGGATCAGAACCGGTATCAATATGTAATTACATTCACCCAACAACGGAAATTCCCTGTCATATTTTTACATCAAAAGACATGTCCACAACGATAATTACATTCCTTCACCTCTCACCACCCTATATTCCAAGCAATACCTACACACTAAAAATTCCTTAGACAAAAGCAAAAAAATCACCCCCACCACACCCCGTTCATTAACCATCTTCCTCTACAAAATTTATCAATTTTTTATATTTTCCTCTTTATTCTATAGCGGGCAGGAGAAGAGAATTCACTTAGTGAGTGCTTATAAAAATTCCTTCTACTCAAACCAAGTAGCAACATAGTTGGATGAAGGTTTTGGAACAACTCTGTTGTTATATTCATGTAAAAAGACAAAAGCACAACTCCTTCCAATAAAAAGTGTTAAAGCTACGTCTAAATCAGCTTGTTGTTTGTAACAAGACTACAGCACATCCACACAGATAACAACGTTCTGATGAGCTGACATTTGGACAGTGTGCCTATATCTAAGCTTTCATGAAATACACAAAAATCTCCTGTTATTGATTAAGAATACACTACCTCCAAAATAATTGGTCAATCTACACAAGTCTGCGGTATGGCCTCTTTAAAAGCGACAGTGAAAAATAAACATATAATCGCTCCTGTAATAATTTTTCTTTTGTGCAGCGTGAAGTTATGCGCGACGAAGAACACCGCAACCTCACTTTATAATAATAAATATTACAGAAATAATGGCTTAACAAAACTTTTTAACACACTACAGATAACCAATAGTGATTTTACACTGTGTAAAGGACTATCAAACCAAGAAAGCTAACACCAATTAGCTGTAATTCTCATCAATACCTACACACAAAACACGAGACAAGCACACTTTGTTTTTGGCGGTTCTCACTACACAACAAACGCGGGGCGGGAAAAATGTTCTAACGGGCTCAATTAACATCACAATAAGCTAGCCTTTCAGCTGTACTCACCCAACAACGAACATTCCCTGTCATATTTTTACATAAAAAGACAGGTACACGCCGATAATGTCCCCTCTTCATAATAATAATATAATAAAAATGTATATATAAACATTTATTACGCCTCTGTGCTTATACACTGGCTTACGCCCGCGCCAATACAACCAGGCGTCATCACCCCCGCCAGCCAAAATCAATACCCCCGCGCGCTCTCCATACCCCACCTACCGACAACAAATAAATAAATAAATAAATAAATAAATAAATAAATAAATAAATAAATAAATAAATAAATAAATAAATAAATAAATATATATATATATATATATATATATATATATATATATATATATATATATATATATATATATATATATATATATATATATATATATATATATATATATATATATATATATATATATATATATATATATATATATATATATATATATATATATATATATATATATATATATATATATATATATATATATATATATATATATATATATATATATATATATATATATATATATATATATATATATATATATATATATATATATATTAATATATATATATATATATATATATATATATATATATATATATATATATATATAGATAAATATATATATATATATATATATATATATATATATATATATATATATATATATATATATATATATATATATATATATTTATATTTTTATATATTTATATTTTTATATATTTATATATTTATATTTTTATATATTTATATATTTATATATTTATATATTTATATATACATATGGAGAGAGAGAGAGAGAGAGAGAGAGAGAGAGAGAGAGAGCAAGTGAAGCCTCAGTGCTCATCATAAATGGCGCTTCTACGCTTTCCTGCCACTGTTTCCGTGTTTCCGTACTTCTGAAACAAAATGGAAATGAAGGAAATGACCACAAGAGAATTCAGTGTCGTCATTGGGGCATGCAGCAGAAATGAAACAACATTATTATTTCCTGCCACGTTTTGGCGGGTGACTCACTCATCTTTCTATTATTAAGGAAAAATAATCAGGAAAAAATCTTTCACTGGCAACATGAACACTTTCAAATAATTTCAGAGGCAGGAGGACTTAGAACTGCTTTAGATGATCTTATGGCAGAAGGCGGCACTGAAAGACATGTACAGTTTTTCACAGATGCACTATCAGTTACAACAGCAGCAAAGAAATAAGGACATAAACATCCAAAGAAGAAAACACTGGCAACTATTTCGGCAGTTCAAAACAGTTATGATACAGAGATCACATCTTACTGCACTATCCCAGGGTATTACGAGATTGACAGACTGGTAAACAAGTGGACAGCTACCTCAAACTAATTCAAGCGTTGAACGTGAAGAGGCTACGGGACTAGTCAAGAGTAGGCACAGAAACAAGTGAGAAACAGAACGTCCAGGCTGGCAGAAAAACCTGCCTATCACCAGCTCAGCGGAAAAGACAAAGTAATTATCTTCAGACTCGGTCAAATCACAACAGACTGACATAATAATCGTTGAGTAAAACCTTGTGTAGGTCCAGACATAATAATCGTTGAGTAAAACCTTGTGTAGGTCCAGACATAATAATCGTTGAGTAAAACCTTGTGTAGGTCCAGACATAATAATCGTTGAGTAAAAACGTTGTGTAGGTCCAGACATAATAATCGTTGAGTAAAAACCTTGTGTAGGTCCAGACATAATAATCGTTGAGTAAAACCTTGTGTAGGTCCAGACATAATAATCGTTGAGTAAAAACGTTGTGTAGGTCCAGACATAATAATCGTTGAGTAAAACCTTGTGTAGGTCCAGACATAATAATCGTTGAGTAAAACCTTGTGTAGGTCCAGACATAATAATCGTTGAGTAAAACCTTGTGTAGGTCCAGACATAATAATCGTTGAGTAAAACCTTGTGTAGGTCCAGACATAATAATCGTTGAGTAAAAACGTTGTGTAGGTCCAGAAGGTCTCTGATGAGACAAAGAAAGAATAGGACAACTGCTGCCTCATACATGTCGTACAAGGCTACTAGTAATAGGTTGTCTTTGGTGCCGGTGGCCTCATCATGTCAAACTTATTGCTATAGAAACCACAGCTGCAGCAGCATGTGAATGATTGTTTACTACAAGAGTACAGTTGTGACTCCATGTTCGATAAGGAGTGCAAAGGAAACATAATGATGATAACGATGAAAATAAAAAAAGAAAACACCCTTAAGTGCACCAGTGGCACCGAAAAAAATGACTACTCAATATATGCTACAGGATAGCCGTATGTATGCGGAACAGAGACTGAGTAGATGGTCGTTGCAACTACCAGGTCAGGAAAAAAATAATGCAAAAATCTCACCAATTTGAGGCTGGCTAGCGCTTTCTTGAAGCACATTGAAGTTGACATCTGTGAATATTCGAAGAAAAAGAAGAAGATGCAGTTAAAATCGCATCCTCATCCTTGGTCAGGGCGCGTTGTTATTGTTTTCAAATTTCTCATTTCAGAAAGTTTACCTTGTCTTCACAATGTTCTCCACCTGAACTTCTATCACTCTCTCACCTTTTCCTCCATCTCAAGTATGCTCCTTTATCTCTCGCGTTCATCTCTATTAGACTGCGACTTAATTTTTTTTTTTTCAAAGGCCGGGGGAGGGGGGGGGGGGGGCGAAAATATTCTAATAAAGGCAGGAAAAGCTAAATACTTTTGAGTAAACCCATAAAAGAATTATAAGTTTCGAGTAAAACCTTGAACAAGTTTAAAACATTCTGTGAACAAATTTAAAACACTCTAGTAAAACCAGGAATGGCTTAAAATTTTGCACTAAAACAGGGAAACATTAACAAGGAAAGAAAAAGAACCAGTTGAATAAAGAAGATGAGTAACGGAGACGATAAGATCACCAATATGGAACTGTTGAAAAGAACTAGGCCACTAGAACCAGGCCAGTAGAACCAGGCCAGTAGAACACGGACTGAGGAAAAGACGCCGACGTTGGATTTAATACACATTGAGGAAGTCAGCTATAGCATTAGAAGGCGGTTCTTGTTCTAGAATCGCTAGGGTACGAGAAGTACGGAGAGAGCTAAAAACACGCTATACTGGGTTATGGTAGCAAACATGAAAGAGGTTAAAAAGACATAGAAAGAACTTGAAGTGATGCCACATCACAGGCAATCTTAGCGTGAATTTATCCCGTCACGAAGCAGAAGGTTTTTGGGCGATAGTGCACTGTAGTACTACATACTTTATCTTCAACTGCTATGATAGTACTATAATCAGAAGAGAGGAGAAAAAACGTCGAAAGAACACAAGGAAAATAAGCAACTGAAGGCTGTCACCTCTGGGGCGCATTCCCATAATCAGTTATGACTGAAGGGCTATAATTGCTGTCATAGTGCTGCATAACTTTTATCTCTTCCTGTTTCTATGCCCGATCCCTGTAAATGCGTAAATGTTAGAACGCACAGTTTCTTTATTGCATGTTTGATCAATGTCAAACTGTATTTTCTCCCTTAGTGCTTCTCCTAACAGTGTTTCTGCAAACCTGGAAGTTAGGGGAGCTAATAAATAATTGCATCCGATGTGACTAATGTACTGAAAATTTGTTACTTCCCCTTAGAGCATTCCATCGTGTTCCTGGGAGACTATAAATAGCTGCAAAACGTCAAAGCAAAACAAACTAAGGCTTAAATTGGATGATTTATCAGCAATAATTACAGGGAAAAAAAACAACAAACAACAAAATATGTTAATAGAATGAAACAGATTAATTTTGGATGCAAATATAGTTAGCCATTTGGTAACTGCGTAGATATGTAATTTTTAGTGTAATCAAACTAAGCTATTTAAAATAATACAAATTAAGGAAAAAAAAACGTAGTAAAATGAATTGCATCGAAGTCGAAGTATACACACGTTTCTCAACCATTATAGTCGCCTAGGCATACTGGATTATTCTGAATCACACCTTGGCGCAGAAGGGGAACTGAGAGTCCCCTAGGTCATTCTTATTCTTGGATTTTATTTTAAAATTTTAAAAATCAGAGATGTTGAAACTTTGTGCTGAATAATAAGCTCGCAGAAACTTAGTTCTAAGAAGAAATCTGCGGCAACTGTTCTAAAAACAAACATGTAGAAACTTAGTTTTACATAATAACATGTAGAAACTTTGTTTTACATAATAACATGTAGAAACTTTGTTCTAAAAAAAAAAAAAAAACCTGTAGAAACATTTCAAATAATAAGCCTGTTGAACCTTAGTTCTAAGAACGAATCTATAGAAACTTAGCTCTAGGAACGAATCGTAAGAAACTTAGTTCTAAGAACGAATCTATAGAAACTTAGTTCTAGGAACGAATCGTAAGAAACTTAGTTCTAAGAACGAATCTATAGAAACGTAGTTCTAGGAACGAATCGTAAAAAAGTTAGTTCTAAGAACGAATCTATAGAAACTTATTCTAGGAACGAATCGTAAGAAAGTTAGTTCTAAACGAATCTATAGAAACTTAGTTCTAAGAACGAATCGTAGAAACGTAAGGAACGAATCGTAAGTTAGTTCTAAGAACGAATCTATAGAAACTTAGTTCTAGGAACGAATCGTAAGAAACTTAGTTCTAAGAACGAATCTATAGAAACTTAGTTCTAGGAACGAATCGTAAGAAACTTAGTTCTAAGAACGAATCTATAGAAACTTAGTTCTAGGAACGAATCTATAGAAACTTAATTCTAAGAACGAATATATAGAAACTTAGTTCTAGGAACTTGAGATTTGAAGCAATCAAATGTTTGCATTGTTCCGCTCCGTCTTCGCTCCGGCATCGATTGTATTTGGTTCTGCTCCGCTTGCGCTCCGATTGTAATTATCTCTTTTTAAATTTAAAGTCAAAGTGTGAAAACGTAACTTTGAAAAAAGGAAGAATTCTTATAAAATGTAAACGTCCTAAACTAAAATGATTCAATATTATTATATTCATACTTCACTAAGGAAAAAATGTCTGCAATCAGATCGTCTTTAATAGCCGGCCGCTGATTATTTATTATCTTAACAGCCGAATGCAGTAACTACATGTACATTAGCTTGAGTTGCTGGCTTGTTAGAAGTAACTCTATTGCCAGCTTGAATGTGGTGTGGGCAAATGTGTAAGGCCTAAAAAATACAGGCTTAACTTTTAGCCTCATAATCTTTTTAAAACTTTCTCTCCAATAACGCTTCATTTCAGTTATGAATCGTAGAAACCAGCCAGTGTTTTCTTCTGTTCATCCTATTCCTTTTTTCAAAGTCATCATCTTCTGATTCATTTATTATCAACGTTATCATTAACGTTTTCGCCCCTTTTGGATCTTGTTGCCATGACTCCTCAGGGGCACTTGCTTAACTCGTCATGAAACTACATTATTTGAGCTGACAATTCACTCCCTTGTCCACCTTTCGTGTCGCCAATCGTTTCTTTGCCTGTTTTTAAAAAAAAGCACAAATGTGGACCGTTCAAAAATAACGTCACCATTGAGATTTATTTCCGTAACTCGGCTATCATATGGGCAGATCTGAATTTGTTGTTGTGCCATGGCCAAATTTTTTGTACTGTTACCGCAACCAAACGTTTGTTGTTATGGCATTCAAAAATTTGTTACAATAATTAATAAGCAACAAAATATTAATTTTTTTCCTTAATGTACCTGCTTGTAATATACTAGTATTACCATTAAGACTTACTACTTAATCTCAGGCCTAATGGTCTTTTATATTTGGACATGCGCACTAATATAACCGACTAGGTTGAACGGGACGCGCCTCGCCAAAACGAGGCAAAACTAAAATAAAAATAAAAAAATACTACTCGTACTTAAGCCTTAAAATTACACATTTTAAAAATAAATAACATTGAAACTTGATTGAAAGTTACAAACTTTTAACAATATAACTGAAACTTTTGTTAACAAAATGAATTTTCTATTTACAAAATGCCAGTGCTGCCAAAATTTAAATAATAAAAATGTGTTTTTATTTCTAGTATAAACTAAGTTTCTCTATATTACAAATGTATGTTATTATTTTACCTTGATAATGTTGTATGCTTAAATAATGCTCAAAATACATGTGCGATTGAAAGGATACAGTTTGCAAGATGACAGAGAGAGGAAGGGCAGAATGTAAGACGGGCCTGCGTGCCCAATTCTTAACCCTTTGAAAATAAAGTTCATTCGTTCGTTCGTTGTCACTATACTGGTGTGCAATTTGTTGGTTTTAAATGGTGGACAATCATGGACATTCTCAATAATGTATTACTACATACATCGGTGAACTTGCTATTAACAGTTGTTCATTCAAAATGACTTTGGATCAATGAAGTGGACTTTGGTTATATGACATTGATTATTGACTAACGTGAAATATCTAAAAAGTGTTGAGATTTTTGGCACAATTGTGTCACACTCACATTGGACTTTATTTCATTAATAGGCTAATACGCCATACTGTGATGTATCTTAACAACACATAAGAATATTATCTTTATTGCTTACATTTATATGTTGCTGTAGCAAAGTTTGATTTGCTGGGGAGGTTATGATGGTATCCTAAAAGAATGAAATCCGTGTATGTATTAACCGTGTGAGGTCAAGCACATGTAGGCCCCTGACTCTAAAAGATGATGATGAAATATATGCAGGGAACCTAACGCTACCTCCCTAGATCTCACACGGTCACAATTTTGGCTCTAGCGTCTGGTGTATGATGTACCTAGTGTCTAGGGGAGAAATGAAATGATGGTACACAACACAAAAACACTTTAATTTTCTATGAGGAAGTGAATAAAACCAGTGGTTAAGTTTTTCTTTAAAATGAATATTTTTTTCTGTACAATTTAATCTGCCTGTCCAGCCATATCTTTTGGACGATAGTTTACAGAAAAGATCAACTAAAATATCTGGACTCTTTGTCCACTAACTATAAAGTCAATATATATCTTTCCTGTTGGAATGTTCACAGCTTACACTTTATTCATCTAAGAGGGAGAGTCACTGTGTATGAGGGGCTGTAGTTTCATCACACCCCATAAACTTCCTGAGTATGATTTGAAATACCAGTGTTTATTAAACGAAAGTGTCAGATATACCCAGATGCTTAACACATCACCTGGGATTCCTTGTAGAATGATAATACAGTATGAAGTTGCAGAAAATCTCGATCTCTCAAAATGCCCAAGCTCCTCCCGTTATATTTTGACAGCATAAACGAATGGTCGGAGACTTGATGGCTTTATTCTCTCTCAGCAGGTTTCCTGTTATCGGCTGGCAACAGGAAATAAAACCTCTGCAACAAAAGGACACCTTGGCTTTTTATATCTGATCACTTATTATATTTATTATTTTCCTACGGTGATATGGGGTCAGCCTCGCGTGCATTACAGGTTCACTCGCCCCTAATTTTACACGACTCCCACCTTGCTGTGACCACACCTCAGGTCCCTATGGCAGATACGCCACTGTACGTTTACATAGTTTTCCTCAATAAAATAATGTGGAGTAACCACATTTCCTTTTGAATGATTTTCTCTTCTTTTCTTCTTTAAATATAAATGCTTCAGGCATGTTGAACAGTGTTCACGGAACACGGAGGCTTACTAACATATTCTAATGCAATAATTATTAAAACACAATCATGAAAACATACATCAGTTAGATACAGTTCAATGTGAGGACTCAACAATGTCTGCTCCCGGCACGTCCTTCACTTTTCCCGATAGCAGTATCTAACTTTGGCAGTGGGATTAAACATATAAATTCATAAAGCATTTGTAGTGGGTTTGATGGTATTGTATGATGGTGATATTACTAAATGTAATGTATGAGGCCAGCTGTGAAGGTTCCTGAGATAAAATGTAGTTGTGAATTGTCAGAAGGCCTTTCTTGCTACCACTACGACCTCACACTCAATTTTTTTTTCTTAATGAATGTAGCTATGTAAAATGTCTAGGGTAATGATGTGTAATGTGGTGTGATAGTTATAGATACACCCACAAATATTTAAGCAGACTAATAATATTTAACAAAAATTATAATACACTGAACTAACTCAAGAGTGTAACATTTTTGATAGAATTATATTACATTTATTTGTTCTGGATCAAGTTTTATGTTGACCAGAACTTTTTTTAAAAAAAAAGGATTTAAAATTTATGAAAGATATGCATGGAATGTTACATAATAAATGCAAGAGTGTACATATTTAAGTACTAGACTAGTTAGTTTTATTAAAATGTTCTAGTAGTCATCTACTTGGGAGGATAGTTAATGCTTGTGCTGTTGGGGTGGCCTCATCACACCTGTCTATATTGACTACACAGTGTCCAGTAAATTACAGGAATTTTATGGGGTATTAGTAACTAAAAGGCGTTGGTGAACTTCCAGCAGACCAGAGGCTCACTCAACTTGCATATGTAGCTCTGGTGCTGAAATCTGGTGGTCCCACCTCTTCGTGCTGGCGGGCAATAATAGTGGTCTCTGTCACAACGTACTGCACAGATACACTCGAGTAAAATCACCAACTGAATGGACACCGCCTTGTTGACAGCTGAAACTCACAGCTCTGCAATCAAAGTATTGGCTATGTGTCAAAATTCTATTCTCTACCCACGTCTGGACACAACACGGACACAACAACCACATCATACAGACAGGTCAGATCTCTCTGACCAAACAGCACATTTACCATGGTGGTTTTACATCAGATAGGTCCTCCCAGACTATAGATTCTGAAAAATATTTATTAGTTTCCTTCCCTAAAAGTGGATAGGTAATATGTTTCATTATTCTCAACACTTGATCTGTCTTTCCTAACCCTTGCTGGAGTTTATGTATATTGTTGGTCCCTAGACCCTGACTTGGGCGGGGGGTCTAGAGCAAATCCCTACTTGTTTGTAAGGCTAGATTATGATATGGCAGTATCAAATCACTCGAACATTAAACAATATTCAAAATATACAAAGAAATAATTTCAATCTTACCAGATTATGAATAAAGAACACAGAAATGCTAGCAAAACTCAGCTGAGCTGCTGGCTATAGTATGGCGTCCCTGAACTTATTTCACTTTCTTTCATTTGGAAATCACCACACTTTAAAATACTGTGTCTGTCATCGAACAACTATTGAGGAATGGCCCCACTTGCGCGTCTGAGTGCCGATAAAATGATTGTCTGTGGCCAATCACTGCCTAGGTTTATTTGAAATTCAAATTTCCTACCCTAAAGTCATTTCAGTCATGCTTCAGTCAAGTATGGATGTTTATCTGTTAGTCTGTCCGTCTCTACTTGTTTTTTTCAAAACGTACTTGATTTTTGAACCAACCTTTCTCTCCCCTCCAAAATTTTGTCGTTAAAAGTTATATTTAGACACAGCTCCCACCAATGTCCCTTCGCTTCCCTACTAAGTAGATTTGAACACCTGCGTCTCGAGGTCGTGTTTTTTTGTGCAAATAGCGACACTTTTTATTCCATACAGTTTGTCGCTGATGTGAACAACACTGTCTTTTGTCATTATCTTCAATATTATCTATCCGTCTGTAAAATTAAGAACATATTAGTTCACGGCTCAGAATGGGCCATCCGGCCAGCTAATTTTTATATTCCTAACATTAATATTACGAAAAAGTTACTTTTTAATTTTTGTAATATTCCAAACATCTGCGTTCTGCAGCTGAATTCAAATCAAAGGCTTGGTATCGCAAAAGCGACCAATAAATGACTGTGGCGTAACATATCCAAGGTCCCTTCTGTCGAGTTCCTTACTGTATGTCAACTTGGGACACGTGACTTTTCTCCGTTTCCCCCCCAATTGCGTCTCCTTAGCCTTTCTAGTCTCACGCAATCTTTCCAGTCATATTTTTTCCTTTTTATCCGCCGTTCCCCTCCTGTCTAGCAAGTCAATTTTTATGGAGGGTGATGACCCGCGGTCTGGGCGATCATGTACTATCAGCAGCCTACGCATTATGTTTTTATCCTTACATGTTATCTTTGGAGGTATTTTACCGTTGTATCTCTGTCAATTTCACTACACATCTCCCCAATTGAAAACATGCCTATGGCAAGTTCCAAAACCAGCGATACACATAGGTAAAATTACTCCTCACGTCTGCCACTACTCTAATTTTGATCACAGGGGTGCCGACTGAGGAAATCTGCACCGACATTCAATTTGCCTGGGATATATTGGATACTGAACTGATAAGGTTGAAGCAATAAAGACCACCTCAGCAATCTTGCGTTTTCATGCTTAGCCTGAGATAAGAATACGAGAGGCTGATGGTCCGTCTCCACCACAAAAGTCCTACCATACAGATAGATTTGAAACTTCTTTATTGCCCAGATTAACGCTAAACATTCTTTTTCGCTTGTGGAGTATCCTTGTTCCGCCTTATTCAATTTACGGCTTGCATAAGCGACTGGTTTCAGTTCCCCATCAGGTGAAGATGATCTTTGCAACAAAGCCCCTCCTAGTCCTACATTACTTGCATCGGTTCTTAAGACAAAGTCCTGTGTCAAATCAGGCAGTTTGAGAATAGGCTTGCTAGTGAGTTTTTCCTTTAACTCTTGGAACGCTAGTTCACATTGTGCAGTCCAAATAATTTTATCTGGAAGTCCCTTGCGAGTCAGATCAGTCAGAGGAGCACAAATAGCGTTAAAATTCTTGATGTATTTCTGATAAAATCCGCATAACGACACAAATGATCGCACGTCCTTTTTTGTTTGCGGCCTAGGTGCTCTCTGCAGTTTTTCCAAGTTCTTAGGATCAGGGGTCATATTACCCTGATATACAGTGTGTCCCAAGAATTCCAACTCTTTGCATCCAATACAACATTTTGTTGGCCTAGCAGTTAAGTTCGCCTCCCGAAGTCTATCAAACAACATCTCCAGAGCTTCAATGTGTTCTTCAAATGTCTCTGTGGCGACGAGAATATCATCCATGAAATTCGTGATACATGGGTTATTCAGGGGTAAATAGATCAGCTGTCAAATACTTCTTTAAATATTTCTTTAAATATTTCTTGCAGTTTTTTTAAACTGTTCATTAAATAGTTTTTCATTAAATATTTTATCCTGTTGTCAGTACTTGACAATGCAAATAAGGCTTGCAGCTGTCAAATATTTCGTCAAATGTTTCTCGCATGAGCCAAATATTTATGCAAATATTTTTTTCCAGTTGTCAAGTATATCATTAAATATTTTTTCATTAAATATTCTTTCCTGTTGTCAGTACTTGACAATGCAAATAATTCTTGCACCTGTCAAAAATTTCTTCCAGTTGTCAAATATTTCTTCAAATTTTTCCCGCTTGTCAAATATTTCTTACAGTTGTCAAATATTTATACAAATGTTTCTTCCACTTGTCAAATATTTCTTCAAATTTTTTTTTTCACTTGTCAAATATTTATGCACATGTTTCTTGCACTTGTCAAATATTTCTTCAAACATTTTTTTCTAGTTGTCAAATATTTCTTCAAATTTTTCCCCGCTTGTCAAATATATCTTACAGTTGTCAAATATTTATGCAAAAAATTGTTGCACCTGTCAAAAATTTCTTCCAGTTAAACATTTCTTCAAATTTTTTCCCGCTTGTCAAATATTTCTTCCAGTTGTCATAAATTTCTTCAAATTTTTCCCGCTTGTTAAATATTTCTTACAGTTGTCAAATATTTATGCAAATGTTTCTTCCACTTGTCAAATATTTCTTCAAATTTTTTTCCACTTGTCAAATAATTATGCACATGTTTCTTGCACTTGTCAAATATTTCTTCAAATATTTTTTCCAGTTGTTAAATATTTCTTCAAATTTTCCCCGCTTGTCATATATTTCTTACAGTTGTCAAATATTTATGCAAAAAATTCTTGCACCTGTCAAAAAGTTCTTCCAGTTGTCAAATATTTTTTCACATTTTTTCCCGCTTGTCAAATATTTCTTACAGTTGTCAAATATTTATGCAAATGTTTCTTCCACTTGTCAAATATTTCTTCAAATTTTTTTCCACTTGTCAAATATTTATGCACATGTTTCTTGCACTTGTCAAATATTTCTTCAAATTTTTTTTTGTCTTCCAGTTGTCAAATATTTCTTCAAATTTTTCCCGCTTGTCAAATATTTTTACCAGTTGTCAAATATTTATACAAATGTTTCTTCCAATTGTCAAATATTTCTTCAAATGTTTTTTTCCACTTGGCAAATATTTCTTCAAATGTTTTTTCAACTTGGCAAATATTTCTTACAGTTGTCAAATTTTTATGCAAACGTTTCTTCCACTTGTCAATTATTTCTCTAAATGTTTTTCCACTGGTCAAATATTTCTTACAGTTGTCAAATATTTATGCAAATGTTTCTTCCACTTGTCAAATATTTCTTCAAATGTTTTTCCAGTTATCAAATATTTCTTCAATTTTTTTTTACAATTGTCAAATATTTCTTACAGTTGTCAAATATTTATGCAAATGGTTCTTCCACTTGTCAAATATTTCTTCAAATTTCTTTAAATGCACGTGGTGTTAAGTTGGCCAGCGTGATGCTGCATTACGCCGGCCACCTTAACCGTTCCAGAGTTGCTCTGGTACCTAGTTAAAACTGGGTCGGCCCTCACGGGTTGTGTGCGGTGCATCACATAAATTGATAGCCTCATTAACAAAGCTGCAGCTACCGTGCCGGCCTCGCATAACGTGTTTGGGGAAACGCCAAATTCACGACGACCAAAGCTGCGATATATAACGCGTGTATCACCTGCTTACTTCTATATGGCAGTGAGAAATATGTAAAAGTGGAAGAAATACTCGACAAAAATATGTGGCAGCTATAAGGAATATTTAAAGAAATGTTTAACACCTGGAAGACATTTTTCACAGCTGCAAGAATTATTTGCAGTACTTGACCTCACGGTAGAAGGGGAACGACTAAGAAAGTAAGACAACAGAAAAAAAATATGTAATGACCGGTTTGGAAAACTACAAGAAATATTTAAAGAAGTCTTTGACAGCTACAAGAAATGTTGGCAACAGGATTAGCCATTTGCTGGAATATTTGACAAAGGCAAGAATTTGTTAATGAAATCTTTACACTTACAAGAACCAACTGAAGAAATATTTGAAGAAATATTTGACAACTGGAAGAACCTTTGAAGAAATATCTGACAAGTGGAAGAACCATTTGCATAAATATTTGACAACTGTAAGAAATATTTGACAACCAGAAAAACATTTGCATAAATATTTGACACATACAAGAAACATTTGAAGAAATATTTGACAAGTGGAAGAAATATTTGCCTAAATATTTGACAACTGGAAAGAAATATTTGCATAAATATTTGCCACATGCAAGAAATATTTGAAGAAATATCTGACAACTGGCAAAAACGTTTGCATAAATATTTGACACATGCAAGAAACATTTGAAGAAATATTTGACAAGTGGAAAAAAAATTTGCATAAATATTTGACACATGCAAGAACCATTTGAAGAAATATCTGACAAGTGGAAAAAAATTTGCCTAAATATTTGACACAGGCAAGAAACATTTGACACTTGCAAGAAATAATCAAAGAAATATTTGGCCTCTGCCAAAATAAAAAAAGAAATTATAAACAGGTTAATAAATATTTACCTACAGGTTGGAACATTTGAGCAGGACTGGGAGAAAATTTTGGGGCCATCTTTCCTGATTGGAAGAAAAGTTTCCATTAAAGTTTGACAATTGCTGGACAAAAAAGTAGATAACCGTTTGATAACTGGAACACATACTTAGTCACACTTGACTGAACATGTAAAAAGTTTGGACACAAGTTTTATTTTGAAGAAAAATTTGACAATCGGAAAATAACGTTTCAAGAAATATTTGACAAATGGAAAAAACATTTGAAGAAAAATTTGACCGCTGAAAAAACTTTTTAAGAGATATTTGACAAGTGGAAGAAACATTTGCATAAATACTTGACAACTGTAAGAAATATTTGCCAAGTGGAAAAAACTTTGAAGAAATATTTGACAACTGGAAGAACCATTTGCATAAATATTTGACAACTGTAAGAAATATTTGACAAGTGTTAAAAAATTTGAAGAAATGTTTGATAATTGGAAAAACATTTGAAGAAATATTTGACAAGTGGAAGAAATATTTGCATAAATATTTGACAACGGTAAGAAATATTTGACCACTGGAAAAACATTTGGAGAAATAATTGACAAGTGGAAAAAACATCTGCATAAAAATTTGACAAATGTAAGACATATTTGCCAAGTGGAAAAAACATTTGAAGAAAAATTTGCCAAGTGGAAAAAAAAACATTTGAAGAAATATTTGACAAGTGGAAGAAACATTTGCATAAATATTTGACAACTGTAAGAAATATTTGACAAGCGAGGAAAAATTTGAAGAAATATTTGACAACTGGAAAAAAATATTTGAAGAAATACTTGACAAGTGCAAGAAACATGTGCATAACTATTTGACAAGTGGAAAAAAAAATTGAAGAAATATTTAACAAGTGAGAGAAACATTTGCATAAATATTTGACAACTGTAAAAATATTTGACAAGCGGGGAAAAATTTTAAGAAATATTTGACAACTAGAAAAAAATATTTGAAGAAATATTTGACAAGTGCAAGAAACACGTGCATAAATATTTGTCAAGTGGAAAAAAAATTTGCATAAATATTTGACAACTGTAGGAAATATTTGACAAGCGGGAAAAATTTGAAGAAACAAAAAAGTACATAACCGTTTGATAACTGGAACAAATACTTAGTTACATTTATTTAATGTACTAAATTTCCGTGGTTGCCGCATGTTTGAAACGATTGGGAGACAATATAAAACCGATCCCCAGATGCTGCACGTGTAAAAAGAGTGAAACCTTAAATCACGGGGGTTCGAACACACAAACAAAGGAATGTTTCTTTGATAAATTTCTACTATAGATCTCTTGTGTTTTGAGCTTGTCTGCAATGACGTGAACAGAAATAAGTAACAGGGTTAGTCTTACAAAGGTAAATGTTAGTCTTACAAAGGTAAATGTTAGTGTAACAAATGTAAATCCCGTTGCAGATAGGATGTTCTGTCTACCAATACGCAAACTCTGCATGTTAGAATTTTATTACGCTTTTGTAGATAGCTATATTTAGCCGAGACGTCACCCGCTATGCTAACGGAATTTTATAAAGTATACGATCAATGATTTCGTTGCGAAGGCTTGTGCCGACGATCGATCGAGTTTCTTAACTAGAGGTAAAAGCACGTGTTTGAACTTTATTAAAAAAGGGATGAAAATGGCCTCGACATTGTTACTGTTGCAGCCTGTACAGCGACACTAAGGATTGTCAAGTTGAAGCCATAATCTAGTCTGCATATGGGATATATCTCTACGGAGCCTCGTTGTGTTCAATAAAACTGGCTATTTGGAATTGTCCAGCTTGGCCTTTGACAGTATTTTTTATGTTGGAGAATACGGCTGTGTGCGGGGTCACTTACATACCACTAGTTGGACATTGGGGTGAGTAGGCTTATTACTCATGATATAATATAAATAATAAAGAAAACTACCCCGTGGATCAGAACCGGTATCAATATGTAATTACATTCACCCAACAACGGAAATTCCCTGTCATATTTTTACATCAAAAGACATGTCCACAACGATAATTACATTCCTTCACCTCTCACCACCCTATATTCCAAGCAATACCTACACACTAAAAATTCCTTAGACAAAAGCAAAAAAATCACCCCCACCACACCCCGTTCATTAACCATCTTCCTCTACAAAATTTATCAATTTTTTATATTTTCCTCTTTATTCTATAGCGGGCAGGAGAAGAGAATTCACTTAGTGAGTGCTTATAAAAATTCCTTCTACTCAAACCAAGTAGCAACATTGTTGGATGAAGGTTTTGGAACAACTCTGTTGTTATATTCATGTAAAAAGACAAAAGCACAACTCCTTCCAATAAAAAGTGTTAAAGCTACGTCTAAATCAGCTTGTTGTTTGTAACAAGACTACAGCACATCCACACAGATAACAACGTTCTGATGAGCTGACATTTTGACAGTATGCCTATATCTAAGCTTTCATGAAATACACAAAAATCTCCTGTTATTGATTAAGAATACACTACCTCCAAAATAATTGGTCAATCTACACAAGTCTGCGGTATGGCCTCTTTAAAAGCGACAGTGAAAAATAAACATATAATCGCTCCTGTAATAATTTTTCTTTTGTGCAGCGTGAAGTTATGCGCGACGAAGAACACCGCAACCTCACTTTATAATAATAAATATTACAGAAATAATGGCTTAACAAAACTTTTTAACACACTACAGATAACCAATAGTGATTTTACACTGTGTAAAGAACTATCAAACCAAGAAAGCTAACACCAATTAGCTGTAATTCTCATCAATACCTAACACAAAACACGAGACAAGCACACTTTGTTTTTGACGGTTCTCACTACACAACAAACGCGGGGCGGGAAAAATGTTCTAACGGGCTCAATTAACATCACAATAAGCTAGCCTTTTAGCTGTACTCACCCAACAACGAACATTCCCTGTCATATTTTTACATAAAAAGACAGGTACACGCCGATAATGTCCCCTCTTCATAATAATAATATAATAAAAATGTATATATAAACATTTATTACGCCTCTGTGCTTATACACTGGCTTACGCCCGCGCCAATACAACCAGGCGTCATCACCCCCGCCAGCCAAAATCAATACCCCCGCGCGCTCTCCATACCCCACCTACCGACAACAAATAAATAAATAAATAAATAAATAAATAAATATATATATATATACTTGTATATACATAGATATATATATATATATATATATATATATATATATATATATATATATATATATATATATATATATATATATATATATATATATATATATATATATATATATATATATATATATATATATATATATATATATATATATATATATATATATATATATATATATATATATATATATATATATATATATATATATATATATATATATATATATATATATATATGCGGTATATATATGCGGTATATATATACGGTATATATATACGGTATATATATACGGTATATATATACGGTATATATATACGATATATATATACGGTATATATATACGGTATATATATACGGTATATATATACGGTATGGAGAGAGAGAGAGAGAGAGAGAGAGAGAGAGCAAGTGAAGACTCACTGCTCATCATAGCTTCTGTTTTCGTGCCACTGTTTCCGTGTTTCCGTACTTCTGAAACAAAATGGAAATGAAGGAAATGACCACAAGAGAATTCAGTGTCGTCATTGGGGCATGCAGCAGAAATGAAACAACATTATTATTTCCTGCCACGTTTTGGCGGGTGACTCACTCATCTTTCTATTATTAAGAAAAAATAATCAGGAAAAAATCTTTCACTGGCAACATGAACACTTTCAAATAATTTCAGAGGCAGGAGGACTTAGAACTGCTTTAGATGATCTTATGGCAGAAGGCGGCACTGAAAGACATGTACAGTTTTTCACAGATGCACTATCAGTTACAACAGCAGCAAAGAAATAAGGACATAAACATCCAAAGAAGAAAACACTGGCAACTATTTCGGCAGTTCAAAACAGTTATGATACAGAGATCACATCTTACTGCACTATCCCAGGGTATTACGAGATTGACAGACTGGTAAACAAGTGGACAGCTACCTCAAACTAATTCAAGCGTTGAACGTGAAGAGGCTACGGGACTAGTCAAGAGTAGGCACAGAAACAAGTGAGAAACAGAACGTCCAGGCTGGCAGAAAAACCTGCCTATCACCAGCTCAGCGGAAAAGACAAAGTAATTATCTTCAGACTCGGTCAAATCACAACAGACTGACATAATAATCGTTGAGTAAAACCTTGTGTAGGTCCAGACATAATAATCGTTGAGTAAAACCTTGTGTAGGTCCAGACATAATAATCGTTGAGTAAAACCTTGTGTAGGTCCAGACATAATAATCGTTGAGTAAAAACGTTGTGTAGGTCCAGACATAATAATCGTTGAGTAAAAACCTTGTGTAGGTCCAGACATAATAATCGTTGAGTAAAACCTTGTGTAGGTCCAGACATAATAATCGTTGAGTAAAAACGTTGTGTAGGTCCAGACATAATAATCGTTGAGTAAAACCTTGTGTAGGTCCAGACATAATAATCGTTGAGTAAAACCTTGTGTAGGTCCAGACATAATAATCGTTGAGTAAAACCTTGTGTAGGTCCAGACATAATAATCGTTGAGTAAAACCTTGTGTAGGTCCAGACATAATAATCGTTGAGTAAAAACGTTGTGTAGGTCCAGAAGGTCTCTGATGAGACAAAGAAAGAATAGGACAACTGCTGCCTCATACATGTCGTACAAGGCTACTAGTAATAGGTTGTTTTTGGTGCCGGTGGCCTCATCATGTCAAACTTATTGCTATAGAAACCACAGCTGCAGCAGCATGTGAATGATTGTTTACTACAAGAGTACAGTTGTGACTCCATGTTCGATAAGGAGTGCAAAGGAAACATAATGATGATAACGATGAAAATAAAAAAAGAAAACACCCTTAAGTGCACCAGTGGCACCGAAAAAAATGACTACTCAATATATGCTACAGGATAGCCGTATGTATGCGGAACAGAGACTGAGTAGATGGTCGTTGCAACTACCAGGTCAGGAAAAAATAATGCAAAAATCTCACCAATTTGAGGCTGGCTAGCGCTTTCTTGAAGCACATTGAAGTTGACATCTGTGAATATTCGAAGAAAAAGAAGAAGATGCAGTTAAAATCGCATCCTCATCCTTGGTCAGGGCGCGTTGTTATTGTTTTCAAATTTCTCATTTCAGAAAGTTTACCTTGTCTTCACAATGTTCTCCACCTGAACTTCTATCACTCTCTCACCTTTTCCTCCATCTCAAGTATGCTCCTTTATCTCTCGCGTTCATCTCTATTAGACTGCGACTTAATTTTTTTTTTTCAAAGGCCGGGGGAGGGGGGGGGGGGGGGGGAAAATATTTTAAAAAAGGCAGGAAAAGCTAAATACTTTTGAGTAAACCCATAAAAGAATTATAAGTTTCGAGTAAAACCTTGAACAAGTTTAAAACATTCTGTGAACAAATTTAAAACACTCTAGTAAAACCAGGAATGGCTTAAAATTTTGCACTAAAACAGGGAAACATTAACAAGGAAAGAAAAAGAACCAGTTGAATAAAGAAGATGAGTAACGGAGACGATAAGATCACCAATATGGAACTGTTGAAAAGAACTAGGCCACTAGAACCAGGCCAGTAGAACCAGGCCAGTAGAACACGGACTGAGGAAAAGACGCCGACGTTGGATTTAATACACATTGAGGAAGTCAGCTATAGCATTAGAAGGCGGTTCTTGTTCTAGAATCGCTAGGGTACGAGAAGTACGGAGAGAGCTAAAAACACGCTATACTGGGTTATGGTAGCAAACATGAAAGAGGTTAAAAAGACATAGAAAGAACTTGAAGTGATGCCACATCACAGGCAATCTTAGCGTGAATTTATCCCGTCACGAAGCAGAAGGTTTTTGGGCGATAGTGCACTGTAGTACTACATACTTTATCTTCAACTGCTATGATAGTACTATAATCAGAAGAGAGGAGAAAACGTCGAAAGAACACAAGGAAAATAAGCAACTGAAGGCTGTCACCTCTGGGGCGCATTCCCATAATCAGTTATGACTGAAGGGCTATAATTGCTGTCATAGTGCTGCATAACTTTTATCTCTTCCTGTTTCTATGCCCGATCCCTGTAAATGCGTAAATGTTAGAACGCACAGTTTCTTTATTGCATGTTTGATCAATGTCAAACTGTATTTTCTCCCTTAGTGCTTCTCCTAACAGTGTTTCTGCAAACCTGGAAGTTAGGGGAGCTAATAAATAATTGCATCCGATGTGACTAATGTACTGAAAATTTGTTACTTCCCCTTAGAGCATTCCATCGTGTTCCTGGGAGACTATAAATAGCTGCAAAACGTCAAAGCAAAACAAACTAAGGCTTAAATTGGATGATTTATCAGCAATAATTACAGGGAAAAAAAACAACAAACAACAAAATATGTTAATAGAATGAAACAGATTAATTTTGGATGCAAATATAGTTAGCCATTTGGTAACTGCGTAGATATGTAATTTTTAGTGTAATCAAACTAAGCTATTTAAAATAATACAAATTAAGGAAAAAAAACGTAGTAAAATGAATTGCATCGAAGTCGAAGTATACACACGTTTCTCAACCATTATAGTCGCCTAGGCATACTGGATTATTCTGAATCACACCTTGGCGCAGAAGGGGAACTGAGAGTCCCCTAGGTCATTCTTATTCTTGGATTTTATTTTAAAATTTTAAAAATCAGAGATGTTGAAACTTTGTGCTGAATAATAAGCTCGCAGAAACTTAGTTCTAAGAAGAAATCTGCGGCAACTGTTCTAAAAACAAACATGTAGAAACTTAGTTTTACATAATAACATGTAGAAACTTTGTTTTACATAATAACATGTAGAAACTTTGTTCTAAAAAAAAAAAAACCTGTAGAAACATTTCAAATAATAAGCCTGTTGAACCTTAGTTCTAAGAACGAATCTATAGAAACTTAGCTCTAGGAACGAATCGTAAGAAACTTAGTTCTAAGAACGAATCTATAGAAACTTAGTTCTAGGAACGAATCGTAAGAAACTTAGTTCTAAGAACGAATCTATAGAAACGTAGTTCTAGGAACGAATCGTAAAAAAGTTAGTTCTAAGAACGAATCTATAGAAACTTAGTTCTAGGAACGAATCGTAAGAAAGTTAGTTCTAAGAACGAATCTATAGAAACTTAGTTCTAAGAACGAATCTATAGAAACGTAGTTCTAGGAACGAATCGTAAGAAAGTTAGTTCTAAGAACGAATCTATAGAAACTTAGTTCTAGGAACGAATCGTAAGAAACTTAGTTCTAAGAACGAATCTATAGAAACTTAGTTCTAGGAACGAATCGTAAGAAACTTAGTTCTAAGAACGAATCTATAGAAACTTAGTTCTAGGAACGAATCTATAGAAACTTAATTCTAAGAACGAATATATAGAAACTTAGTTCTAGGAACTTGAGATTTGAAGCAATCAAATGTTTGCATTGTTCCGCTCCGTCTTCGCTCCGGCATCGATTGTATTTGGTTCTGCTCCGCTTGCGCTCCGATTGTAATTATCTCTTTTTAAATTTAAAGTCAAAGTGTGAAAACGTAACTTTGAAAAAAGGAAGAATTCTTATAAAATGTAAACGTCCTAAACTAAAATGATTCAATATTATTATATTCATACTTCACTAAGGAAAAAATGTCTGCAATCAGATCGTCTTTAATAGCCGGCCGCTGATTATTTATTATCTTAACAGCCGAATGCAGTAACTACATGTACATTAGCTTGAGTTGCTGGCTTGTTAGAAGTAACTCTATTGCCAGCTTGAATGTGGTGTGGGCAAATGTGTAAGGCCTAAAAAATACAGGCTTAACTTTTAGCCTCATAATCTTTTTAAAACTTTCTCTCCAATAACGCTTCATTTCAGTTATGAATCGTAGAAACCAGCCAGTGTTTTCTTCTGTTCATCCTATTCCTTTTTTCAAAGTCATCATCTTCTGATTCATTTATTATCAACGTTATCATTAACGTTTTCGCCCCTTTTGGATCTTGTTGCCATGACTCCTCAGGGGCACTTGCTTAACTCGTCATGAAACTACATTATTTGAGCTGACAATTCACTCCCTTGTCCACCTTTCGTGTCGCCAATCGTTTCTTTGCCTGTTTTTAAAAAAAAGCACAAATGTGGACCGTTCAAAAATAACGTCACCATTGAGATTTATTTCCGTAACTCGGCTATCATATGGGCAGATCTGAATTTGTTGTTGTGCCATGGCCAAATTTTTTGTACTGTTACCGCAACCAAACGTTTGTTGTTATGGCATTCAAAAATTTGTTACAATAATTAATAAGCAACAAAATATTAATTTTTTTCCTTAATGTACCTGCTTGTAATATACTAGTATTACCATTAAGACTTACTACTTAATCTCAGGCCTAATGGTCTTTTATATTTGGACATGCGCACTAATATAACCGACTAGGTTGAACGGGACGCGCCTCGCCAAAACGAGGCAAAACTAAAATAAAAATAAAAAAATACTACTCGTACTTAAGCCTTAAAATTACACATTTTAAAAATAAATAACATTGAAACTTGATTGAAAGTTACAAACTTTTAACAATATAACTGAAACTTTTGTTAACAAAATGAATTTTCTATTTACAAAATGCCAGTGCTGCCAAAATTTAAATAATAAAAAAAAGTGTTTTTATTTCTAGTATAAACTAAGTTTCTCTATATTACAAATGTATGTTATTATTTTACCTTGATAATGTTGTATGCTTAAATAATGCTCAAAATACATGTGCGATTGAAAGGATACAGTTTGCAAGATGACAGAGAGAGGAAGGGCAGAATGTAAGACGGGCCTGCGTGCCCAATTCTTAACCCTTTGAAAATAAAGTTCATTCGTTCGTTCGTTGTCACTATACTGGTGTGCAATTTGTTGGTTTTAAATGGTGGACAATCATGGACATTCTCAATAATGTATTACTACATACATCGGTGAACTTGCTATTAACAGTTGTTCATTCAAAATGACTTTGGATCAATGAAGTGGACTTTGGTTATATGACATTGATTATTGACTAACGTGAAATATCTAAAAAGTGTTGAGATTTTTGGCACAATTGTGTCACACTCACATTGGACTTTATTTCATTAATAGGCTAATACGCCATACTGTGATGTATCTTAACAACACATAAGAATATTATCTTTATTGCTTACATTTATATGTTGCTGTAGCAAAGTTTGATTTGCTGGGGAGGTTATGATGGTATCCTAAAAGAATGAAATCCGTGTATGTATTAACCGTGTGAGGTCAAGCACATGTAGGCCCCTGACTCTAAAAGATGATGATGAAATATATGCAGGGAACCTAACGCTACCTCCCTAGATCTCACACGGTCACAATTTTGGCTCTAGCGTCTGGTGTATGATGTACCTAGTGTCTAGGGGAGAAATGAAATGATGGTACACAACACAAAAACACTTTAATTTTCTATGAGGAAGTGAATAAAACCAGTGGTTAAGTTTTTCTTTAAAATGAATATTTTTTCTGTACAATTTAATCTGCCTGTCCAGCCATATCTTTTGGACGATAGTTTACAGAAAAGATCAACTAAAATATCTGGACTCTTTGTCCACTAACTATAAAGTCAATATATATCTTTCCTGTTGGAATGTTCACAGCTTACACTTTATTCATCTAAGAGGGAGAGTCACTGTGTATGAGGGGCTGTAGTTTCATCACACCCCATAAACTTCCTGAGTATGATTTGAAATACCAGTGTTTATTAAACGAAAGTGTCAGATATACCCAGATGCTTAACACATCACCTGGGATTCCTTGTAGAATGATAATACAGTATGAAGTTGCAGAAAATCTCGATCTCTCAAAATGCCCAAGCTCCTCCCGTTATCTTTTGACAGCATAAACGAATGGTCGGAGACTTGATGGCTTTATTCTCTCTCAGCAGGTTTCCTGTTATCGGCTGGCAACAGGAAATAAAACCTCTGCAACAAAAGGACACCTTGGCTTTTTATATCTGATCACTTATTATATTTATTATTTTCCTACGGTGATATGGGGTCAGCCTCGCGTGCATTACAGGTTCACTCGCCCCTAATTTTACACGACTCCCACCTTGCTGTGACCACACCTCAGGTCCCTATGGCAGATACGCCACTGTACGTTTACATAGTTTTCCTCAATAAAATAATGTGGAGTAACCACATTTCCTTTTGAATGATTTTCTCTTCTTTTCTTCTTTAAATATAAATGCTTCAGGCATGTTGAACAGTGTTCACGGAACACGGAGGCTTACTAACATATTCTAATGCAATAATTATTAAAACACAATCATGAAAACATACATCAGTTAGATACAGTTCAATGTGAGGACTCAACAATGTCTGCTCCCGGCACGTCCTTCACTTTTCCTGATAGCAGTATCTAACTTTGGCAGTGGGATTAAACATATAAATTCATAAAGCATTTGTAGTGGGTTTGATGGTATTGTATGATGGTGATATTACTAAATGTAATGTATGAGGCCAGCTGTGAAGGTTCCTGAGATAAAATGTAGTTGTGAATTGTCAGAAGGCCTTTCTTGCTACCACTACGACCTCACACTCAATTTTTTTTTCTTAATGAATGTAGCTATGTAAAATGTCTAGGGTAATGATGTGTAATGTGGTGTGATAGTTATAGATACACCCACAAATATTTAAGCAGACTAATAATATTTAACAAAAATTATAATACACTGAACTAACTCAAGAGTGTAACATTTTTGATAGAATTATATTACATTTATTTGTTCTGGATCAAGTTTTATGTTGACCAGAACTTTTTAAAAAAAAAAAGGATTTAAAATTTATGAAAGATATGCATGGAATGTTACATAATAAATGCAAGAGTGTACATATTTAAGTACTAGACTAGTTAGTTTTATTAAAATGTTCTAGTAGTCATCTACTTGGGAGGATAGTTAATGCTTGTGCTGTTGGGGTGGCCTCATCACACCTGTCTATATTGACTACACAGTGTCCAGTAAATTACAGGAATTTTATGGGGTATTAGTAACTAAAAGGCGTTGGTGAACTTCCAGCAGACCAGAGGCTCACTCAACTTGCATATGTAGCTCTGGGGCTGAAATCTGGTGGTCCCACCTCTCCGTGCTGGCGGGCAATAATAGTGGTCTCTGTCACAACGTACTGCACAGATACACTCGAGTAAAATCACCAACTGAATGGACACCGCCTTGTTGACAGCTGAAACTCACAGCTCTGCAATCAAAGTATTGGCTATGTGTCAAAATTCTATTCTCTACCCACGTCTGGACACAACACGGACACAACAACCACATCATACAGACAGGTCAGATCTCTCTGACCAAACAGCACATTTACCATGGTGGTTTTACATCAGATAGGTCCTCCCAGACTATAGATTCTGAAAAATATTTATTAGTTTCCTTCCCTAAAAGTGGATAGGTAATATGTTTCATTATTCTCAACACTTGATCTGTCTTTCCTAACCCTTGCTGGAGTTTATGTATATTGTTGGTCCCTAGACCCTGACTTGGGCGGGGGGTCTAGAGCAAATCCCTACTTGTTTGTAAGGCTAGATTATGATATGGCAGTATCAAGTCACTCGAACATTAAACAATATTCAAAATATACAAAGAAATAATTTCAATCTTACCAGATTATGAATAAAGAACACAGAAATGCTAGCAAAACTCAGCTGAGCTGCTGGCTATAGTATGGCGTCCCTGAACTTATTTCACTTTCTTTCATTTGGAAATCACCACACTTTAAAATACTGTGTCTGTCATCGAACAACTATTGAGGAATGGCCCCACTTGCGCGTCTGAGCGCCGATAAAATGATTGTCTGTGGCCAATCACTGCCTAGGTTTATTTGAAATTCAAATTTCCTACCCTAAAGTCATTTCAGTCATGCTTCAGTCAAGTATGGATGTTTATCTGTTAGTCTGTCCGTCTCTACTTGTTTTTTTTTTCAAAAACGTACTTGATTTTTGAACCAACCTTTCTCTCCCCTCCAAAATTTTGTCGTTAAAAGTTATATTTAGACACAGCTCCCACCAATGTCCCTTCGCTTCCCTACTAAGTAGATTTGAACACCTGCGTCTCGAGGTCGTGTTTTTTTTGTGCAAATAGCGACACTTTTTATTCCATACAGTTTGTCGCTGATGTGAACAACACTGTCTTTTGTCATTATCTTCAATATTATCTATCCGTCTGTAAAATTAAGAACATATTAGTTCACGGCTCAGAATGGGCCATCCGGCCAGCTAATTTTTATATTCCTAACATTAATATTACGAAAAAGTTACTTTTTAATTTTTGTAATATTCCAAACATCTGCGTTCTGCAGCTGAATTCAAATCAAAGGCTTGGTATCGCAAAAGCGACCAATAAATGACTGTGGCGTAACATATCCAAGGTCCCTTCTGTCGAGTTCCTTACTGTATGTCAACTTGGGACACGTGACTTTTCTCCGTTTCCCCCCCAATTGCGTCTCCTTAGCCTTTCTAGTCTCACGCAATCTTTCCAGTCATATTTTTTCCTTTTTATCCGCCGTTCCCCTCCTGTCTAGCAAGTCAATTTTTATGGAGGGTGATGACCCGCGGTCTGGGCGATCATGTACTATCAGCAGCCTACGCATTATGTTTTTATCCTTACATGTTATCTTTGGAGGTATTTTACCGTTGTATCTCTGTCAATTTCACTACACATCTCTCCACTTGAAAACATGCCTATGGCAAGTTCCAAAACCAGCGATACACATAGGTAAAATTACTCCTCACGTCTGCCACTACTCTAATTTTGATCACAGGGGTGCCGACTGAGGAAATCTGCACCGACATTCAATTTGCCTGGGATATATTGGATACTGAACTGATAAGGTTGAAGCAATAAAGACCACCTCAGCAATCTTGCGTTTTCATGCTTAGCCTGAGATAAGAATACGAGAGGCTGATGGTCCGTCTCCACCACAAAAGTCCTACCATACAGATAGATTTGAAACTTCTTTATTGCCCAGATTAACGCTAAACATTCTTTTTCGCTTGTGGAGTATCCTTGTTCCGCCTTATTCAATTTACGGCTTGCATAAGCGACTGGTTTCAGTTCCCCATCAGGTGAAGATGATCTTTGCAACAAAGCCCCTCCTAGTCCTACATTACTTGCATCGGTTCTTAAGACAAAGTCCTGTGTCAAATCAGGCAGTTTGAGAATAGGCTTGCTAGTGAGTTTTTCCTTTAACTCTTGGAACGCTAGTTCACATTGTGCAGTCCAAATAATTTTATCTGGAAGTCCCTTGCGAGTCAGATCAGTCAGAGGAGCACAAATAGCGTTAAAATTCTTGATGTATTTCTGATAAAATCCGCATAACGACACAAATGATCGCACGTCTTTTTTTGTTTGCGGCCTAGGTGCTCTCTGCAGTTTTTCCAAGTTCTTAGGATCAGGGGTCATATTACCCTGATATACAGTGTGTCCCAAGAATTCCAACTCTTTGCATCCAATACAACATTTTGTTGGCCTAGCAGTTAAGTTCGCCTCTCGAAGTCTATCAAACAACATCTCCAGAGCTTCAATGTGTTCTTCAAATGTCTCTGTGGCGACGAGAATATCATCCATGAAATTCGTGATACATGGGTTATTCAGGGGATCCAACAATTTGCGCATCATCCTTGAAAACACACTCGGAGCATTTTTCAGTCCGAATGGTAGCATATTGAATTCATAATGTCCATCCGAAGTGCTAAAAGCCAAAATAAGGTCTCACTTCAGGCTTCACTGGGATCTGGTAATAGCCTTTACTAAGATCCACCTTTGAAAAGTATTTTGCCTTGTTCAGTCTGGCAAATAACTGTTTTGTGTCTGGTAATGGATCCACTTGTCCTTCTGTGACAGCATTCAGTTTCCTGTAATCTATGCACAGTCTGTGTTCCCCAGACGGTTTTCTCAACAAAACGACACTAGAACTAAAAGATGATTCACTGTGCGAAATAATCCCCTCCTTCAACAAATACTCTATTTCTTCCTTCAATGCCTTCTCCTTCGCGAACGGAATAGAATAGGCTCTCATACAGATTGGGTTTGAGTCTACCAGTTTCATGTCATACTGTAGCAAATTTGTATGGCCTGGTTTATCTGTTAATACATCTGTATGTTCCTCCAGAACCTGTTGAACTCTCTCCCTCTGGTTTTTAGTCAGGTGCTTACTGACTTTTACCTGTGCTGCGGTTTCACAAGAATGTAATGGGTATTCATGTGAGGTGAGTGGTTCTTTTTGCATCTGGGTTGCAATAGCCAAGGTCAATAAGGGGGTGCTTTCCTGGAGTGGTCTGTCCAGATACTTCTTTAACAGGTTTACATGATAAACTTTCTCCTTCCCCTTTTTGTCAATTTTATAGTTTGTTCTAGACACTTTCTCTAGAACCGTATATGGACCTTGCCAACCAATTTGTAATTTATTCTGGCTTCCGGGTAGTAGAAGCAGCACCTTCTCTCCGACTGCCAGTTCCCTGTCCTTTGCCTTCCTATTAAAATATGCTGCATGTTTCTTCCTGGCTTGCTTCAAATTATCATTTGCCAGTTTCCATCCAGCTTTCAAACGAGTGGTCAGTTCGTTCACGTATTGATACGATGAGGTAACAGTCTCTTCCGCCTTCTCATCTGTCCAGGTCCTTAATAGAGTTACATCTGGATCTTTAATTTATCATACTTATTTTTCATGGAACCCATCGGGTCCCGTCCATTAGAAGCTCTATAATGAGGACTTTTCTTCCTAGAATCATCACTCACAAATCGACCACTACCAATTTTTCTCTGGGGTTTGTCTCCCCACTTAAGATTGTTTATGAGAGATCTTCGCTCTCTTGTCTGTTCTTCCAGTTTATATAAGTCTGACCGAGGGATTGTCATCTTATCCTGGGTAAAATTTCTTCTTTGTACTCTTCGCATAGTGGCCATGTTAATCCATTCAAGTGAAGACTGGGTGTGAAAAGGGGGCTCCCATTCCACTTTGTCTACCCGAGTATAATTAGTTTTCCTTTCAGGCCTAAAGTTGCCCCGTGGCGTTTCTAGGTCCTGCACATATTTTCCCTTTGTGGGTGTTCCCTCATGAAATACGCCACATGCTTCTACAAAGTTTTCAACATCGACAGTTACGTCGGGCCAATAGTATCTTCGAGCAATCTTTTGGCAGATGGTACCGACTTTCTCATGGTCACCATCTGTTCCAACATGTAAGCTCCTTATTAAGTTTGCCCTATATATCTTGGGAAGAACTAACTGTCCGTGACCAGTGGATCTAGTTCCTGTCTTCCTATATAAGAGTTTGTTCTTCATGAAATATTCCCCCTTGCTCGGAGGTGTGTGGCATTTGGGCAATTTTTTAAAACAGGGCTTGAGTGTCCTATCCTCAGCCTGCGCCTTCCTCATCTCCTCTGGATGAGCATTTATAGGTTCACCTTCTTCCTCCTTCTTCTGTGACCTGGTCTGCACTGTCGCCATGATCACAGGTTTCTCGGGATTCCCCAAGAAGACGTATCTACACCCCAATATCAGAGGGTAGATTGGTTCATCTATCACTGCTGCTCTGATTTCTCCCTCCACATAGCGAGTTTTCACCGTTATCCTTGCGATGGGAAGTGTCATGAGTGGTATGTCCTTAGTCGCCCCTTGTATTTCCACTGTTTCTGTGGTATACTGACTTGGGTCCACTAGGCTAGACTTCACAACTGAATCATAATCCAAACCTGTATCATAAAGGCACCTTATGGTGACCCCATTACAAATAACATCCTCACAAACTGGGGGGTGATAAGGTTCCTGTTGTCCATTAGGATTAACCTTTAATCTTCGCGTCCCCGACTTCATTGCAGCAATGTTTGAAGGTTTCCTTCTACAAAATTCGGTGTTATGGTTATCCTTCTTGCACCATTTACACCATCTTTTTCCTTGGTTCAACGGTTTTCTTTCATTGAACTTTTGGTCATTGAACTGTGAGTTTCTGTCGCGATAGTCATTTCTTGGCCGCTCAAAGTTTGTCCTACCTTTATTTCCCTGCTCTCTATTATCAAATTTATTAAATTGCTGTGGAGCTTTAAAATTGTCTATGTGCTTCTTTTTAGCACCACTTACCTCTGCCTGAGCTGCCTGATACCTCTCAGCAACATTTAAAATTTCCCCCAACTTCTCTGCACCTTGTTCCATGAGAAATTTTCTCATGTCTGGAGCCATGGACTCTCTCAATTGCTCAATCATGATCATTTCTTTAAGATCTTGGGTCTTCCCCAGAGCCGTCCATTTCTCCAAATAGGTTTCTAGTCTAGCAGAGAATTGGTGGTATGTCTCCCCAGACAACAGTTTGGCATTTCTAAATTTCTTACGATAAAATTCACCATTCTTCTCGTACCTTAATAACAAAGCCTGCTTTAACATGTCATAATTGTCTTGGTCTTCCCTGTTCATTTTGGCAAATACTTCATAAGAAGTACCTCTCAATCCCTGTGATAGCTTTAAACTCCACCTCTCTCTCTCTAACCCATATGTAGTAGCTAATAACTCAAAACGTCCTAGGTACCCCTCTATGTCATCGTCTTTTTCAACAAAATGGTCTAAATGAAACCCCATAGCTGAGTTTGAGGCTCCCAGACTGGGCGTAGCATCTGAGGCAAAAGGGCTGGCACCATTTTCAGGAGCCGGGCCTTGTAATTCCAGCTCCCTTAGTCGTAATTCGTGCTCCCTTTGCAACCTTCTATCTTCTGCCTCCCTTTCGGCAGTCAACCTTTTTTCTTCTGCCTCCCTTTCGGCAGTCAACCTTTTTTTTCTTCTGCCTCCCTTTGCTGTCGTTTTTCTTCTGCCTCAATCTGCAGCCTCTTAATTTCTCTATCAGCCTCAATTTGTAACCTCTTCTCTTCAGCTACCTTTCTATCTTCCCTTTCAATATATTTATCACATTCAGCCGTTACATATTGAATTAAAATTTGACCATCCATTCCCATCTCCTTTGCGGTCAGCACAGCAGCTGATCGGAATTTTGCTAGCTCCGCCATACTTTTCAGACAATATAATAATATACAAGCTAAATCTCTAACCAGTAAATACACTAAGTACTTCTTATGACTATAGTCTAACTAATTCTAACTAACCAGTTAACTAATTAATTATCACTGGCTGTGAAGATTCACCAACTTTTATCTGCAGGGACACTTTTAATTTTAAAGGGAATTTCACAATTTTTTTTCCCCTAATTTTATTTCTCCAACCAGGAGATCCTAATATTACTGTTGGGCTAATTATCCCTGGACAAGACCCCAATGTATGTAGTGGGTTTGATGGTATTGTATGATGGTGATATTACTAAATGTAATGTATGAGGCCAGCTGTGAAGGCTCCTGAGATAAAATGTAGTTGTGAATTGTCAGAAGGCCTTTCTTGCTACCACTACGACCTCACACTCAATTTTTTTTTTTCTTAATGAATGTAGCTATGTAAAATGTCTAGGGTAATGATATGTAATGTGGTGTGATAGTTATAGATCCACCCACAGATATTTAAGCAGACTAATAATATTTAACAAAAATTATAATACACTGAACTAACTCAAGAGTGTAAAATTTTTGATAGAATTATATTACATTTATTTGTTCTGGATCAAGTTTTATGTTGACCAGAACTTTTTTTAAAAAAAAAAGGATTTAAAATTTATGAAAGAAATGCATGGAATGTTACATAATAAATGCAAGAGTGTACATATTTAAGTACTAGACTAGTTAGTTTTATTAAAATGTTCTAGTAGTCATCTACTTGGGAGGATAGTTAATGCTTGTGCTGTTGGGGTGGCCTCATCACACCTGTCTATATTGACTACACAGTGTCCAGTAAATTACAGGAATTTTATGGGGTATTAGTAACTAAAAGGCGTTGGTGAACTTCCAGCAGACCAGAGGCTCACTCAACTTGCATATGTAGCTCTGGTGCTGAAATCTGGTGGTCCCACCTCTCCGTGCTGGCGGGCAATAATAGTGGTCTCTGTCACAACGTACTGCACAGATACACTCGAGTAAAATCACCAACTGAATGGACACCGCCTTGTTGACAGCTGAAACTCACAGCTCTGCAATCAAAGTATTGGCTATGTGTCAAAATTCTATTCTCTACCCACGTCTGGACACAACACGGACACAACAACCACATCATACAGACAGGTCAGATCTCTCTGACCAAACAGCACATTTACCATGGTGGTTTTACATCAGATAGGTCCTCCCAGACTATAGATTCTGAAAAATATTTATTAGTTTCCTTCCCTAAAAGTGGATAGGTAATATGTTTCATTATTCTCAACACTTGATCTGTCTTTCCTAACCCTTGCTGGAGTTTATGTATATTGTTGGTCCCTAGACCCTGACTTGGGCGGGGGGTCTAGAGCAAATCCCTACTTGTTTGTAAGGCTAGATTATGATATGGCAGTATCAAATCACTCGAACATTAAACAATATTCAAAATATACAAAGAAATAATTTCAATCTTACCAGATTATGAATAAAGAACACAGAAATGCTAGCAAAACTCAGCTGAGCTGCTGGCTATAGTATGGCGTCCCTGAACTTATTTCACTTTCTTTCATTTGGAAATCACCACACTTTAAAATACTGTGTCTATCATCGAACAACTATTGAGGAATGGCCCCACTTGCGCGTCTGAGCGCCGATAAAATGATTGTCTGTGGCCAATCACTGCCTAGGTTTATTTGAAATTCAAATTTCCTACCCTAAAGTCATTTCAGTCATGCTTCAGTCAAGTATGGATGTTTATCTGTTAGTCTGTCCGTCTCTACTTGTTTTTTTCAAAAAAAGTACTTGATTTTTGAACCAACCTTTCTCTCCCCTCCAAAATTTTGTCGTTAAAAGTTATATTTAGACACAGCTCCCACCAATGTCCCTTCGCTTCCCTACTAAGTAGATTTGAACACCTGCGTCTCGAGGTCGTGTTTTTTGTGCAAATAGCGACACTTTTTATTCCATACAGTTTGTCGCTGATGTGAACAACACTGTCTTTTGTCATTATCTTCAATATTATCTATCCGTCTGTAAAATTAAGAACATATTAGTTCACTGCTCAGAATGGGCCATCCGGCCAGCTAATTTTTATATTCCTAACATTAATATTACGAAAAAGTTACTTTTTAATTTTTGTAATATTCCAAACATCTGCGTTCTGCAGCTGAATTCAAATCAAAGGCTTGGTATCGCAAAAGCGACCAATAAATGACTGTGGCGTAACATATCCAAGGTCCCTTCTGTCGAGTTCCTTACTGTATGTCAACTTGGGACACGTGACTTTTCTCCGTTTCCCCCCCAATTGCGTCTCCTTAGCCTTTCTAGTCTCACGCAATCTTTCCAGTCATATTTTTTCCTTTTTATCCGCCGTTCCCCTCCTGTCTAGCAAGTCAATTTTTATGGAGGGTGATGACCCGCGGTCTGGGCGATCATGTACTATCAGCAGCCTACGCATTATGTTTTTATCCTTACATGTTATCTTTGGAGGTATTTTACCGTTGTATCTCTGTCAATTTCACTACAGCATTCTTACCACAAATTTCAAGAAATATGAACAAATGACGCTGACTTGCAAAGAAGTGGCCTCAGTTTCTTCTGCACTGTCCAGACTGTGAATACTTCTTTATTTAATTTTAAAATTAACACAGCTGATCTCAACGTATTTGAATGAAAAGTTTTGTTCAACTGGCAATGAATAGTGAAAGCCTTTTGCTAATATTTATTAGCACTGGCCAATCGAAAGCTTGCGACTACCAGAATTCAAATGTAGGTTTTGAAAAACAAAAATAATTCCAAACAAACTCTGCGTCTGGTAGTCGATTGGCCAGTCTGCTTTAGTTATGCCAATACAAAAAGATGTTTCGTTTTGGATTACATTTTCCTACCGCTCCCCTTTCCCTCCAATACTCTTGTTACCCAAGCGAATTTGAATTACCTCAATGCCTCTTTTCTAAGCTGGCGTCTCCACTAACGTTATGAAAAATACAAGCAGGAACAACAGTCTGTCTGGTCACGCGTCCGTAGACATTTAGTATTTTCTCAATAACTTGGTTAATACTGGGACTACCATATTATTTAAAACACATTCTTGCTCAGTGGACTCTAAGCTATACTATCATATAATTTTTATGGTCAGTTTCATTATGGTTTAGATTTTCAATTTTGTAACGGTCAATCGTCAAATAAAAATTTTACACAAGACGGCCATTTCTCTCCCCCCCCCCCCCCCCCCCTTTCATCTCTCGCTAGCATGTATTTTCAAATAACTACTTGTTTTAGTGACGTCAGAAATACTACCGCGAGGAGGAAATAAAATTGTCTGCGAGTTTGCCTGTTGGCTTTGCCACAGCGTGTATATACGCATGGCAAACGTGTCAAGCGAAGCGGGGTTTTGAGCGGCGGGTATTTGAATAGGCGTTAAATATTTGTATTGTCTCGTGTTATACTACCAAAAAATGTAAGGATTACTACTGAGTACCAGCGTTAAAGTCAAAATATTACGTTAATTCAGTCAGTAGTTTGGCGGCACACTTCCGCAAAATCGTTAATTATAAGTCTTGCCACAGTCTCTATCAGATCGGGCAAAATGTTAAAAATGTACGTCACAAGGAAAGCGAGGAGGTTTAAACGGCGGGGTCGGTTCTAAGCCTTTCCACGGCACAAACTTCAGCGCTATGCTGGCGTGTGAGAGTATCACCGTCAGACACAATAGGGCGGGTTTATTTATTATCATTTTATGACTAAAATCTTACTGAAAATGAGCGATTATTCTCGCAGATTTTACTACAGTTGCATTCATTACATATACTGCTGAAATAAAAACAATGATTATTCATTTGACAAAATGTCGCAGTCATACACAGTATTGATAGTTTGTCTGCCTCATGTCATTTATTGTCTCCATTACTTAATTTTAATGCTTTGCATTGTGAGAGTAAGTTACTAATGTTACCTGACCTGACATTAGGTGTTTGGACAGTGTGCGGTGTGTTAGTGCCTGGACTGATATATTCATTTCATTTTTTTTTTTTCATGTTGGTTGATTTTTCTATAGTGACCTCACACTAGTGTCAAATGATTTGTATTCTTTATAGGCAATGGTGTAAGTAATTCTATTACTTAATTCCACACCTTCAGTGTTTATTTCCCTACTATGAAGCACAAACCTAGGTGCTGTACGATTCTTACCAACGGTGAAATTTGATATTACCATCTTTTCACTTCAGTGATGTTTTTCTTCTTCTTCTTCTTCTTCGTTCGTCCTGAAAAGGACGTTGGTTGCGTTGTGTCTGTTTACGCCGGAGCTGTGATATCTGCGCCTTTCGGCCGACACATCCGACTTCAGCACAGCATTTTTTGGAACCGGGTTTGCCTTCCCTCTTCGATCCCTACTCTCTCAGCCAGACTGCAGTGATGCAGCCTGTTTCCAGGACCACCACGTGGAGGTGGAGTAGGGTCCTGGTCAGCTCTGGTTCGCTGACCCTGGTGCAAGCAGTTAAGCTATGGGTCACTGACTGCATTCTCTATTGCTGCATCTTTGGGTCCCAGTGATGTTTTAAACTCACGCCACGTAAATAATGAAACTCCGTTTTCATTATTTAACGGAGCCGGGAGGGGGGGGGGGGAAGGGGGGGAGTAAATATTATGTGTAAATTTCATAACATTGGTTGTCGCTGTTCGACTTCCTTGTTGATTTGTTTGGAGACCGTTGTCTTGGTTTCAGAAAGTGACGTCATTACGTCTGCTGGCCACCTTTGCAGACTTGAACTTTTGAAGTTTGCCAACTAAAGCGTGCCTTGGCTAAGATTCCGGGTGTGTCATTCAAGGTGTTAGACGCTTGTGTAATTTGCTCCTGAAAGTTATGTGATTTTCTTATATCTTCATTATGTTGTACCAGCACTAGCTTACCCATATACCTCCGTGTGGTATGACTAGTTATTTGATGAAAGATATGAAGAGAATGATGTTAAGTACGTGAGTTACTTATAAATAAATAAACTATGTGAAAATGTCTTTGACATGGTTCTAAGTACGGGACTGTACTACGACGTTAGAGACCGTCATATTGATGCCTTATATGCATGAACATATCCTCATTGAATATTATTGGAGCTGTCACAAAGTTGAATAAAGTGTTATGTGAATTGTCCAACCTGGCCTTGAAGGAGTAATTCATATATTTCAAGTTACGGCTCTCTGGGCGGGCTATGAACGGGACATACCCTAACTGTGTTTGTTTCTACAGATCAAGAAGAATCATTGCCACACAACATAATCTAATAATTACATACTACAAAGTGAGCCCGGAGGCCCGTATCAATAATTACCTATTAGTATCGCGTTTACCTTGTGGAACGTAAACAATTCTGCGTGTAAAGCAGATACGTCCGTAGGGGAGTAGAGTGTTAGAGACTTCACCCTACTAGATTCAGCATAGAGCAAAATATTGAATGAAAAGGCAATAAATTGCCAAATAATAAGCTAATTGAATGGGAGAAAGAGCAAAATGATACTAACGGAGTGGGCGTGTGATCGCACAACCGTATCGTCACACTGCCTTTGGGGTCGTAAATATATAACTGTTGCTGAGTTATTTGCCGGTTGAAGATCATGCACTGAGTATGGTTACTTTAGTGATCTTTTGTTCATCGTGCTTTGTTTATTATTACGCGAATTAGGGTGAAGCGTTCATACAACTCAGTAGCATGGTATGAAGAAGTAATTAATATAACTTGAACTCAGCAACATTAATGAAGTAATTAATGCCTTCAGGTTGAGTCCGTAATATTTAATCACATGTACACACAGGATGATCATTTCAAATAGGAGCAGAACATAAGTCCGTATAAGTCATGCATAAATTAATCAATAACGTAGACTGCTGGTTTACGTGTCAATGTCCGTTTAAGGATACAATGCAGTATTTGTCGTCAGAACATCACAGCTATATGCACGCGCAGCTAGACATGGCTACCTGCCGACAGTGAGACTGCGAGTCTGAATATTCATACGAATTTGACGATTATTCTCCTCCTTCTGAGGATTCTAGTTAAACACTAACCTCCGTAAGTTTCCTCTCATATAGAGTTCTAGGACTGACCCTGGTCCATCATAAATGCACATATAAATGGCTATATCATGCCATTGAATTGGAAGGTTAGAAAAACGCAGCTATTCAGCTTGGCGGTCAAGTAACAAAGGGTAGCGTCTCCTAGTTACCGACTGTGACCCAAACAACGCTAGACACGTCATAATCGATCGTGTATGGAGCGTTCAATAATTGAAACATCTATCGCAATATATTAAATGTCTTAACCTTTACAATTGCACGTCTGCTAACCTTTAGCAGACGGCGTTAATATCATATACCGTAATAATAACGTCACGCAATTTTTGCCATTTGATCCTCCCCCCCCCCCCTTTTTTTTTCCCATCCCCCCGTTGTCACACTTCGTCACATTAGTTAGCTAGACGTGCAGACACAATAATAACCTTTCAAGTAAATTTGTGTTTAATTAAATAGGCTTTTACAATACTAGTTTGATGATTAAAAACTGCTGAATTTATTTAAAATATCGCTCATTTTGGCTTCATTTAAGTTAAAACAATAAAAAATATATTAAATGTAAAGTAAACACATCAGAAACTTCAGTTCTTACTTAAAGTTTCATTAAAGATGTTGAAAAAAACTTGAAAAAAAAAAAATCCACAAAAATTCTACGGATTGCTTTTAAAAACAAACAAAAGGGGCGAGAGTGTTTCATTCCCCCGGACATATTTGCTGTTCGTGGTTATAGTGTTCTTCTCAGTGGTGTGGCTTATGTCTTTACTCATCTATGAGCTAGGTACAATGTTTTAGAGGTGTGTTTTGTCTGCTGCTTTGACATCAAGATTGGCCATTAGTTATGCTGGCCCTGAACCTTAATGGCCACTACTGTAGATTTACCAGAGCAGTGGTTCTGAAAATGTGGTCCGCGGACCCCTGGGTCCCCGAGACCCTTTCATGGGATCCACGAGTAAACTTTTTTCATAATAATCCTCTTTCTTTGATCCTTAGCCACCAACTGTCAAAGCAGTCATAGGCCATCACGCCTGGTGGCGTCTTGTAGGGCAGCAACAAACTGCTTCCACTTTGCTCGGTCGGAGGCCATATTTCGTGCAGTTGTAACCGGCCTGGTTACATTACCATAAAGGATTTCAATATATCTGTATAACTATTTTCAATCTTTTTTTACTTGGTCATCTTTTAGGTCTTGGTCAGGCTCTCGCCTGAGGTGTTAACTGCCTAAATGACTTTATAATTTTCCAGGTTCTTAATCCACCCTTGCTTACAGTTGTGTTATAATGTCGTTTTAATTCTCCAACAGTAATTCCACACAAAACAGCTAACCTTATATAGTTGCTAACTGCTAAGTGATCATATAAACCTTTATTCAACTTGAAAGAATACGAACAGTTTCATGTATATTATCAAGGTACATCAACGAAATCATCTTCTTCAGTTCCTCTAAATGTGTCTGTATATCTTTCAATATTATTGACAGTTTGGCAATGCTACTCCGCAGTTTCAGCCATTGTAGCTTCGTTAATGTATTCTTCGTAGTACTCGATTAGATTCTATATACTTTCTCCATCTACTACTACTTCAGAAGTGGACCTGCTTACGATGTCTTCTTCAAAATGGCATCGGAAGATAACAACAATTATGATTTGTTGAAGAAAGCTCTGCTGCAGCGTTTTCAGCTGAATGCACAAACATTTCAAAGCAAATTCCGGGAGGCCAAGAGGCAAAAAGACGAGTCGTATAAGCAGTTTGCTACACGTATTGCTATGTACTTGGAGAAGTGGGGATCACTAAAAGCCTTCGACGAATCGTACAAGGTATTACAAGAAATGATTATCGTGGCGCAATTCAGTGATTCGCTCACCGCATACTTGAAACGGTTTCTGGCTCAGAACGGGGCCGGCACTCTTGATCAGGTGGTACTGGTTGCTGAACGCTACCAGAGCACCCAGTTGGAAGTGACTGTCTTGTAACGACTTCTCACCGACTTTTTCTTCTGTCTACTATTTTATTCCTCCAAAAATCTCTATCGCTAGATTGAAAAAAAATTCCATTCGGATATCTTTTTCATTCTTATAATGAAAAAGGGACCAAACGATGCAGCAATAGAGAATGCAGTCAGCGACCCATAGCTTGACTGCTTGCATCAGGGTCAGCGAACCAGAGCTGACCAAGACCGTACTCCACCTCCACGTGGTGGTCCTGGAAACAGTCTGCAGCAGTGCAGTCTGGCTGAGCGAGTACGGATCGCAGAGGGAAGGCAAACCCGGTCCTAAAAATGCCGCGCTGAAGTCGGATGTGTCGACCGAAAGGTGCAGATATCACAGCTACGGCGTAAACAGACACAACGCAACCACCGTCCTTTTCAGGGCGAACGAGGAAGAAGAAGAAGAAAAAGAAGATAATGAAAAAAAGTCTCTCACTCTAGTCTTATATTACACAGTGTTCGCTAGCTCAGGAGATTCTCACGGCCAAGGGCAATAAATTATTCACTTAGCTAGCGAAAGTGATTCCACTGGAATGGTGAAAAGCAGCGCTACGACAGTCTGGAAGTCAACCCTTTATTTGTGTCACGAAATGGACGCACGTACACAGTGGATACTAGGGAAAGTTAAAATGAACATAACTTGATACCCCTGGGACCAAGATAGAATTTGCAACAATGCCACCCAAGACATAAACCACCCCTGCTATTTAGAGAGAATTATAAGCCATTCTTCGTGTAACCATCGCTCAAAGTAGAAGCGTATATGGGCCTCAAGGAGGCTACTTTGTAGTGTTGCAAAAATCCGTGAGGGTTCAGTTGAGCGAATCCACCAAGGTTGCAGTTACCAGGTACTAACCCAGGTTCCGGTTACAAGGTACTAACCCAGGTTGCGGTTACAAGGTAGTAACCAAGGTTGCGGTTACAAGGTACTAAACCAGGTTACGGGTCCAGGGTACAAACCAGGGTACGAGTCCACTGTACCAAAGATTATCCCTACCCACCATACCCTATTAACCAGGTTACCATACCAACCCATATTCTATCATCCAGTAACCATACCACACATACCATAAGCAGAAGAGGTATTCAGCAGAGGTGACGTACCCCATCCTTATCTATGATGTGCACTGAGTCCAGGGAAGCAAACTCTGACGCCCTCTGAACCCACGGAACTGTTATGAGACCAATGTGCTGGGGCAGACCAAACCAAGAGAGTCCGAACACCAATCATCTCCGCAGCTACTACAGGCCTTCGAGGAGATGAGTATTAACACCTACCAGCAAAACTACCATAGAAGAGATCTACTATCCATAGGATGACATACTAGATGTTTTTTTCTAAACAGTAGAGCTAAACATTTTCATATTTATATGTAAATTCAAATATGTGAAAATCTATACCCTTTTATTCAATTTAACTTAACAGCGTCTGTTATTATTTTTCTTGTTAACTTTATTTGGGCTGTGATCTTCCCTACTAGTCATTTCTGACCAAAGGAGCGTACCTCCCGAAATAACTTTCGGTGGCACGAGGTTGGGCAATGTTAGATCAAGCTGTTGCCCATTGTTGCAGGGGCGGCCATCAGTTTTTACAGGCGGTTCGGTAAAATTAGCCCAACGGATTGTTGAGAGCTTGATAGTCAATCGTGTAGTCTGGGTTTACAGTTCATCTTCTTTAGAGCTTCGTGCCTTTGATGTTAAGTACGCGAATGTGGGTTTAAATTAACTTGAGACCATGATAATGATGATTGAATTCCCAAATGTTTATAGACTGGATAAGTCATGGCTAGAGTCCAAACAAACAATTTATTATACATTCTGTAGACATCGTACGTTGATCATGAATTACGTCACAAATATAAATTAGAATCCTATGTTGAATTAGCCATCTTGCATATCAGTCCTTTGTCTCGTAATCTGAATTACTGTAGGCAGAACGACATAACTATATGCACGCGTGGTTGGAAAATCCAACGACCGACAGTGAGTTTATGCGTCTGGCACTAGTATTAATTAAAATGGACTGTTAATTCATCTCGACAAGGTTTAGTCAATTACTAACCTGTAACTTCATCTTTCTTCATCATAACAGTGGACTGACCCATGTCCATGAGAAAATACAATATAACTGTGTGGCTTTCCCTGCCCAACACTATAAGAATATAAAGACACGTCTTCTCCGTTTGACGGTCATTTGAAAAAGGGTCCCGTCTCTTGGTCACCGTGCGTGACTACCAACGCTGAAATGTCACAGCGTTCACTAGGCTAATAATACTTTTTACATTACATTAAACGTTGTAACCCCTAAAATCGCATGCTGCTAACCTCTAGCAGACAATGCCAATTAATCTACCGTAACAATTCCCTGTCCACCGGGTGAAAAAAAAATCTATTAGATAGATTTTTTTTTTTTCAAAAACCTATCTGAATGAATATCAAAAAATTTAACAATATCAAAAAATTTAAACAAAAATGCGGCATATGGCCTACGATGTTCTGTCTAGAACAGACGTCGTGGTCATGTCGACTAACTAACAGTCATCTAATATATTAATGATCATATTATAAATGTTATACATAAATTTTATATAAACTAAAAGAGAATGGCTAATGTTGATATCTAATTAAATAATTAATTAACTCAAAATATGTCTTCCAAATTTCATTTTTTTTTTCTCAATATTTATCTCACTTTCATTTGAATTTCCATTATTGTAACGACTTAATTAAAATTAATTAAAGTTGGATAAGATGATCCATACGTAGGCTTGATCCTTGTGAATTCCAATTAACAAACAAATGTTTAAGTGTTTCAGTTCATAAGTATCGACGTTATTATCAATAGTTCATGTCGCATACTGAGTTACTTTGATAGTGTTTTCTATTATGTTCACTTGATGCCCGGAAATGTGTCCAATAGTTTTATTAGTAAAGGATATCAAGCAAAGTCCTGGCGTAAATACGAACATAGAGTCAATTGATTTCATTCATTTCGTATATAAAGTCTTTAGTAAGCAGATACTTGTATTGTAGGCAATAGTTCATGTCTATATAGAACAGCCATTATAGTGCTATTTATTTTGAGTAAGTATCTACGACGTTAATATAGTTCAGGACTCGACATCAGTAGGGTTTCGAGATAGAGTATCTGCCAGGACGTTATCTGCTCCTGTGATGTACTCGATTGAGAAGTCAAAAGGTTGAAGGAGAATAGCGAATCTGGTGAGCTTTGGACTTTTATGATTCGCCCGTCGTAGTGATGCTACGGCTTTCTGGTCTGTCTGTACTACGAACGGGGCTCCCAGCAGGAACTTTTCCAACTTCGTTATTGCCCACACCACTGCTAAAAGTTCGCGGTCGACAGTTGAATATTTGACTTCTGGTGGTTTCAGTTTCCGTGAGACGTACAAGTTTGGATGGAGGATGTCGTCATGATATTGGAGCAAACATGCGCCAATGCCGTAGTTACTCGCATCTGTGCGGAGAATAAACTTTTTGGAAGCATCAGTTAGTCTCAAGATTGGTGGGTTTGAAAATATGTTAATAATATTAAGGAAAACATTATTACACTCACTAGTCCATGTCACCTTCACTGGCATGTCCTTCTTTAATAATGAGGACAAGACAGCCGTGATAGATGACAAGTTAGGTACGAATCTACTGTAATATTGGACTAGACCTAACAAGCTTCTAACCTGTTTCTTCGTTTGAGGAACGGAAATGTTTAAAATTTTAGAAACCATACTGGGTAGTGTTCGGATATATCCTGCTCCAATAATGTGACCCAAAAAAGTTATTTCATGAAATGCTACTTGTAATTTTGTGGGTTTAGCAGTTAAATTGTTCCTTCTTAATGTGTCCAAAACGTTTTCAAGACCCAAAAAATGTTCCTCAGAAGATGAACTAAATAAGCATATGTCGTCTATGTATGTAATAATGTCTGGTCTACCTGAAAAAATGTGTCGCATCATGCGAACAAAGGTAGCTGGAGCGTTAACAAGCCCAAAAGGCATAACATTCCACTGGTATAGACCTTGCGGAGTGGAAAACGCTGTGTAGTATTTAGCTTTTTCGGTTAGTGGTATCTGCCAATAACCTTTAGTTAAGTCTATCTTAGTGAATATAGTTGCAGTCGATAGACGTGGCAGTAAGTCGTCGAGAAGTGGATGTGGTTCGCTATCAACTATCGTTTGTGCATTTAATTTTCTATAGTCGACGCATAGTCTAATGTTATTGTCCTTCTTTCGGACAATAACTAATGGAGAAGAAAATGGGGAATTACTAGTTTCAATAATTCCTAAAGATAACATCTGTTCAAGTTCCTTAGTAGTTTTAGTAAGAAAGTGTAGAGGAACAGAATATGGATGTACCCGAATTGGAGTATCATCGTTAAGAGTGATGTCATGACTAATGACTGATGTGCGACCTGGAACGTCGGTCAACACATCTGGATAAGATTGTAGAAGTTTAGCAATCTGTTGATGCTGTTGCGGTGTAACCGACGAAGAGATGGTTACGTCCCGCAAAGATTCACTAGGCTGTACTACAGGTACAGGTAAAGCTAACTGTACCTCAGGAAAAGAAGATTCTTCTTCCTGGATAACAGACAAATTAGAATAGTGACATCTAGGTACGACAGTGTCATCTAGTTCATGAAAAATAGCTTGTAGATGTTCAGGTCGAGTATGAAATTGTTTGAGCATATTTATGTGGAATATTTTATGATGTCCCTTAATGTCCAGGACATAATCAACATCAGAAATCTTATTGATAACCTGGTATGGACCGTTCCACGAGATGAGTAGTTTATTATTGTTATGTGGCAATAACACATAAGCTTGATCTCCTGGAAATAATTGACGTAATCGTCTACTACTGTTTTGGAAAGTTCTAGCTTTTTCTTTAGCAGCCTCAGATGACGCTGTTGCCATTTTGCACGCATCAATAATGTTATTCCGGAGATTAATTACGTATTCATAGGATGAAGAGGTGGACAGAATATTTTGGGGACCTTCTCAATAGACCAGCTCCACTAAACCCGCCGGACATCCAGCCAGCAGAAGAAGAGCTACAAATTAACGGTGAAAGACCAACGAAGGAAGAAATAAAGAAAGCCATAAAGCTTCTAAGAGATGGAAAAGCGTCTGGACCTGATGGCATTCCAGCAGAGGCCATCAAAGCAGATATCGACACGGCTACAGAGATGTTATATAAATTACTTGGTAAAGTCTGGGAAAAGGAAGAGATACCAGCAGAATGGAAGGAAGGATATCTGGTTAAGTTGCCTAAGAAGGGAAATTTACAAGAGTGCACAAATTATAGAGAAATAATGTTACTATCAGTGCCAGGAAAAGTATTAAACAGGATTATCCTTGAGAGATTAAAAGAGTCCATAGACAAGAAACTGAGAGATGAACAAGCAGGTTTTCGACAAAACAGATCATGTACAGACCAGATAGCCACTTTGAGAATAATAGTTGAACAAAGTCTGGAATGGAATTCACCACTATACATCGGATTTGTGGACTATGAAAAGGCATTTCACAGTGTAGACAGAGAATCACTTTGGAAATTGTTGAGGCATTATGGAGTTCCCCTGAAGATCATTAATTTAATAAAGAAAACATATGAAGACACGACATGCAGAGTTCTTCACGAAGGACAGCTTACAGAACCGTTTGGGATAAGAACAGGAGTGCGACAGGGATGCCTCTTGTCTCCATTTCTTTTCTTGCTGGCAATAGATTGGGTTATGAGATCATCGACAACACACAACAGAAATGGAATCTAGTGGACTCTGACTAAGCAGTTGGATGATCTGGATTTTGCTGATGACTTGGCTCTTCTGTCCCATAGCCGTAATCAGATGCAGGACAAATTGGAAACACTCGATGAGAGGTCACAGCAATTGGGTCTGAAAATACACAGGGAAAAGACAAAAATAATGCGAATAAATGCAGGTAATGATAACAGGGTTGAACTTGAAGAAACACCAATACAAGATGTAGAATCATACACATATCTTGGCAGTAATATAGACAAAGTTGGAGGGACAGACAGCGATATCAAAATAAGAATACAAAAGGCAAGAGGAGCTTTCATTGCATTGGGAACTATATGGAGATCAAGAGAAATAGGATCCAACACGAAAATAAGAATCTTCAACTCAAATGTGAAGTCAGTCCTATTGTATGGCTCAGAGACATGGAGAACAACAAAGACAACAACCAAAAAGCTACAGACTTTCATAAATGGGTGCTTGCGTAGAATAGAGGGATTAAAATGGTATGACAAGGTTACCAACGTGGAACTGATGACAAGAACTAGACAAGTGCCAGTGGAACAAGAAATGAGAAGAAGACGATGGCGATGGATAGGACACACACTGAGGAAACCTGTTGATAGCATTACAAGGCAGTCCTTGTTCTGGAACCCCCAGGGCAAGAGAGGCAGAGGAAGACCAAGAAGTACATGGAGAAGAGAGTTGGAAACAGAGGTGAAAATGATGAGGAAAACATGGAAAGAACTTGAGATGATGGCACGTGACAGGAGGACTTGGCACGTGTTTGTTGAAGGCCTATGCTCCTTTGGGAGTGGAGGGTTATGAATGAAGGATGACTGGGTATCCTGAGTCATCTCGGAGTCAATCAATAAGTCTTTTATTAGTCCCATAGGACCACTTGGTGGAGCGCCAAAGACTAATTGAAACGGAGAGAAGCCAGTTTGTTCATGTGGCACCTCTCGATAAGCGAATAACACCGCTGGGAGTACTGTGACCCAGTCCTGTGGATGGTTAACTGTAACTTTATGTAACATTTGTTTGAGTGTACGGTTAAGTCTTTCTACAGCACCATTACTCATTGGGTGATAAATGCTGCTGAGATTCCTATCGATATTCCAAGTCTTCATTACTTCTGTCATAGTATCAGAAATAAATTGAGATCCATGATCTGACAAAAGTTTACTAGGAAAACCTACTCTAGAGAATATCAGGTGTAGTGCATCAGCTACATCTGTGGTGGTGGTTGTTTTCAATGGAATGGCTTCTGGCCATCGTGTGCATAAATCGATGCACGTGAGAATAAATCTATGTCCTCTGGCTGATGGTAAAAGTGGGCCAATAATATCAATGGCCATCTTGTCAAAGGGTCTCACAGATATGTCACAAGCCTGAATAGGCGCCGTGTGAAAGGCTCCTCGTGTTTTTACTTCTTGGCATATCGTACAGGAGCGTACGTACTGTGAAATATCACGTGACACTCCTGGCCAAAAAAAAGAAGATAATACTCGAGAACGTGTCCGAGTATATCCCATGTGATCTGCGCACTTAGAATCATGTGCGTGTTGAAGTATGTAACGTCTAAAAGCAAAAGGTACCATGACCTGTTGTCTTACATGAGTTTTATCCATAAAACATCTTAGTAGTATGTCATTTTTAATAATAAACCAATGACTATTATTATTGTTCATAGCAAGATTGCCAACTTTGTCTACCAGTGCAAAAAATTTTGTTAATGACCTGTCTTCCTTCTGTTTTGCAGCAAAGGATACTCGGTCAATAGCAGAATGAACCTCGATACTTTCATGTTTGTCTGTTTCCTTGTTTTCAGTGTCCATAGTCTCTAATTGTTTCGTATGTGCTCTGGTTATTACTGCATTTCCGATGCATAGATTATTTTTTTCCCATTCAATAATCTCTTCTGGTGTGCAATCTTTACTTCTGTGTATGCATCACACCATAAGGTCGGCAATTGGGTTTCTTAACATGCATGCTTTAACGTTGCCTGTGAAAAAAGGTGTATCAATATGTATAATAGCAGTTGGATAACATTCTATGGTTCCACCAAAGGTCATGCACCTGACATGTTCTCCAGTTGCACAATTTGGATGAACAAGTGCCTGACGGATTCCAATCGTTGTCGATCCAGAATCTCTTAAAACTGAGACGACGGATCCATTAACTTTTCCTCTGTTGAAGATCAGCGAGCCTGTTCCATCATTGACTGCCAGACTGACTTCTGGTAGAATGTGTCCGCAGTTCAGAACTGTCTCTTTTGCCTTCTGAAATATAAGATTACATTTTGGGCAACTATTTGCCACGTTATAATTCATTGCAAAACAAGTAGACGAAGACTGTATTTTGTTATTAGTAGGTGAACTATGAACCACAGGGGTTGTAGCAGTAGTAACAGCTGCCCCTGTATTATGATTATAATTTGTCGATCTACGAGAATGAGAACGATGACGAGAATAATCAGTTGAATTATTCCGTTGTCCTCTATTGTAACTGTTATCTCGATGTCTCGAGTTATAATTATCGCTGTTGTTCCAATTGTTACCGTTATTATCATTATATGAACGATTATAACTTGAGTTACGTGGATTACTGTTGTATCTGGACTGAGGTGAATAATTTCTGTTTTGTGGTCTTCCTCTATTAAAGTTATTGTTAAAGCTATTACGTCCCTTATGAAAATTAATGTCATAGTTTCCCTTGAACCTACCTCTGTCCACACTGTGTGTTCTAGGTTTGTTATTACTATGATATGCCATATTGGAGGCTACAGGAAGTGGTTCTCTTATTAACGAGCCAGAAATGTTAGCATTCGGATGGGCGGTGCAGTAATTTAAAGAAATTTTTTCTAACTCATCAATAGTTTCTGGTTTCCGTTCTTGCAGATAAGCAAAGAACGGTGGGCTGACAGAAGATAACACTTTATCCCTCAATAACAAATCGACTAACTTGTCGTAAGATTTGTTGACACCTGCTAGTTCAACCCATCTGTTAAAAGTATTGCGTATATTAGCAATAAAACCTGAAAAGTCTTTATTATTATCTGGCAACAAACTTTTGAAACGTAATCTACATGCCTCTTCGTTCAAATGGAACCGACGTAATAACAAAGTCTTAATGGCCTCATAGTCTGTGGCTAATGTCGGATCAATATTTTGTGCTGCACTTGCAGGTTCGCCATCCAGAAATTCCTTGAGTTTAAGTGCCCATGCTGTTTTGTCAAGGTTATTGACCTTACATATATCCTCAAAGCGCGCCAGCCATGATGATAAATCGTCCACGTGTAACTTGAACGGTGGTAGCTTAAAGTAATAATTGCCCTTAAGTCGGTTGGAAGAAGATCCCGATTGAGCATTATCATTTTGGCTTGCTGAAGCACCCTGCGAATTAAGTTTTGCTGTTTCCAATTTAAGCCGTTGCAATTCCATTTCTTGCTGCAGTATGATTTCCTGTCGTTTCAATTTATTCTCTTCTTCAATCCGTAGGATTTCATCTCTTGCCATCTTTCTTTCTTCTTCTTGTCTTTATTCTTCTTTCTCTGCCTTAGCAATAGCTTTCTTTACAGCCTCTTTTCTTTCAAGTTCTTCCATCTCTGCCTTAGCAATAGCTTTCCTTTCAGCCTCTTTTCTTTCAAGTTCTTCCATCTCTGCCTTAGCAATAGCTTTCCTTTCAGCCTCTTTTCTTTCAAGTTCTTCCATCTCTGCCTTAGCAATAGCTTTCTTTTCAGCCTCTTTTCTTTCAAGTTCTTCCATCTCTGCCTTAGCAATAGCTTTCCTTTCAGCCTCTTCTGCCTTATGGTTCGCAAGTTGTTGTTCCGCAAATTCCAGGAGTGCATCTCCCTTTTTGTTACAATCTTTTCCAATTTTAATGAAATGATCCAAGGTAAGCATTCTTGAAGTTAAATTATTTAAGTATTCAATTACTTATGTCTAGTAATCACCACTAGAATCTATGTCGATAATTCTAATTACTCAACGAATGAATAATCAATATAAGAAATTGCAATATTCCTGTACTGTTATTTATAAGTTCCACAAATCTATAATATTTTGTAAAAATATTATATATATCAACTAATATCAATCATAAATAGTTATGATAGTTAATTATATAAGGTGCTGAAATTATATCATGCACTTAATATTAGTATTCAATAATTATGGGTATTATCCCTAAACAATTAGGTTATTTAATCTTAATAGTTACTAAGTTCACAATGTAGTACTGAGAAAATGTACTAATTAACATTTAATATGTCTTAATATGTTATAAAGTTATAATAATTAATCATGGTATATTATGCCATAATCATGAGCTATAAAGTGCATTGCCCATTTCTTGGACCACTACTGCAAATAGGTGCAAAGTCCCTAATTCCTCCTTAAAAGTCATAAAAAATTTAATCATATTCATCTACACTATTATTAATGAATAAATTATAGCATTAATATTAAATTATGAAAGGATGAAATGAAGACAAACAATACAATGTGTTAACCAAGGATTACAGAACAGTATTACCATACGACAAGACATTTTCACAATAAAAAATGCATTTATAACTAAGTGGTATAAAACGGAAATGAGAGATTAAGAATGAACTGAATAGAAAACTAACCTGCGTACACAAAAATTAGTGACGTATACATGGACTCATTGACGATTGTACAAAAAATATAAACTGAATGATAGTAAGGTCAGAAAAAACACGATAGGTTACAAACATTGTTACAAAACTGAATAAAAATTAGAACTAAATGCACTAGAATACCCCAATTATAACTAGACTGGACATCTAACATGCAAGGTCAATTAATTGCAATTACGAACGAACGAAAATCATCGGAAGGTCGTCGATGGGTTCTTCGTTAAAAGCAATTAACTAACGGCCTTAAGGAACATTCAGAATGAATATCGGCATCCTCAGAGCCATGTTATTCATTCCAAACCGCCGCCCATCCATACCCACAAATAAGGGACAACATCAACGGAAAAAACAGATATAACATAGATATATAATAAATAGAGAGGACATGCCTGCACTGCGAAATGGACTTAGTTATTGTGTTATATGACGGACAATCGTCCTAAGTCTAAACTTATCTTTAAAAGGCTCCGGCGATGTCAAGTTCATCAACGGACTAGATCAATGCCTAGTACTGTTTGCTCTTGATTGGTTGATAACCGTATTCAATCGTCTGGTCTTCTCTGATCATGTAAATCTTCATCAACTTGGAATGCGTTGACGGTTGTACTTTCAAAGCGCGGCATCTACGCATGATGTAGTGACGTCAGATTGGCATTTCATAGTCATGCGTTGAAACGTCGTTTTTATTCATCATGTGACTTTCTTGTAATAGTAAACAGTTTGTAAAAGTATGTAAACAAGAAAAATTTTTTCCTTTTTTCTTTCGTTCAGCGATGGCCAACTAATTCTTTCTTTCGTTCCCCATCAATGGCCAACCAGTTGTTGCAGGGGCGGCCATCAGTTTTTTACAGGCGGTTCGGTAAAATTAGCCCAACGGATTGTTGAGAGTTTGATAGTCAATCGTGTAGTCTGGGTTTACAGTTCATCTTCTTTAGAGCTTCGTGCCTTTGATGTTAAGTACGCGAATGTGGGTTTAAATTAACTTGAGACCATGATAATGATGATTGAATTCCCAAATGTTTATAGACTGGATAAGTCATGGCTAGAGTCCAAACAAACAATTTATTATACATTCTGTAGACATCGTACGTTGATCATGAATTACGTCACAAATATAAATTAGAATCCTATGTTGAATTAGCCATCTTGCATATCAGTCCTTTGTCTCGTAATCTGAATTACTGTAGGCAGAACGACATAACTATATGCACGCGTGGTTGGAAAATCCAACGACCGACAGTGAGTTTATGCGTCTGGCACTAGTATTAATTAAAATGGACTGTTAATTCATCTCGACAAGGTTTAGTCAATTACTAACCTGTAACTTCATCTTTCTTCATCATAACAGTGGACTGACCCATGTCCATGAGAAAATACAATATAACTGTGTGGCTTTCCCTGCCCGACACTATAAGAATATAAAGACACGTCTTCTCCGTTTGACGGTCATTTGAAAAAGGGTCCCGTCTCTTGGTCACCGTGCGTGACTACCAACGCTGAAACGTCACAGCGTTCACTAGGCTAATAATACTTTTTACATTACATTAAACGTTGTAACCCCTAAAATCGCATGCTGCTAACCTCTAGCAGACAATGCCAATTAATCTACCGTAACACCCATGCAGCATGACCCGGCCTGGACGTCAGAGGAACGGTCTAGCCGATACAGTCTGACACCAGTAGCAACAGCCTAGTCATTAGTAGGATACGGAACTTGCCCTCCGATTCATCATCCCTTTTAGTCATTTCTGACTGTATAAGGGAAACAGACACCTCGAGAGCAGAGGGTCTGGGTGCCGGACATTCTACGTCCCCGAGTCATTGCTGACCATATAAGGGGACGCAGACACCTCGAGACCCGTAGGTCTGAGGAAAATGCCGGACTGTGCGAGCTCTATCTGGAAACGGACACATCTCTCTGTCTCAATTTCTGATACTGGGAGGGCTCAATGAAGGCACCACACACAGTCGCTAGAGACAGAAGTTCGCCAGGTAAGCTGGTAAGTGATCTTGATCTTCCCTACTAGTCATTTCTGACCAAAGGAGCGTACCTCCCGAAATAACTTTCGGTGGCACGAGGTTGGGCAATGTTAGATCAAGCTGTTGCCCATGCAGCATGACCCGGCCTGGACGTCAGAGGAACGGTCTAGCCGATGTATTAGCTCTAGAATTTCCACAGTTATCCAAGTAGGATCGTGTCATCTAAAGAACCGCGACTGATTTAATGAGCCATTCGCGGTTTCACCGTGAGACAGTGTGAACTTAGACATGCATGGCTTAATCTTTGAGACAAGCATATGACTACTGGCAGGATCAACCAGATAACTGTCTGACTGAACAGAGCATTTCGTCGCTCGCGTCGCGCGGGGAGGGAGACAGCGCTCTGTGCAGAGCGGATCCCGGCGGCCCCGGCGATTTTATTCTTGCGAGAACCACTATCCGCCTGCCGACTAGTCGGACAGGACTGGCCGAAAGCGACACCAGATTACTGACTGCCGGCCCACGACTCGTTGCGAGAGCGGGGCCGTTTTTCGAGACTGTTGTCGAGCCACGATACGGAGATGCGACTGCTTGCTAACATCACGACCGAAGGCTGCGATTTACGGACACAGGAGCTAAACTACTGCCTCGCTAACCGATGAACTGGGAGGGCCCGGTCGTACCGGGATCGCCACGCGCAGTCTCTCGAGACAGCGACCGCCAGCGCTCTTGACGAGGGCAACGAAACGAAACGCTTGCTTGGGCTGTATTTTGTTTTAAATATATATCTACACCATGGGGGCTGAGCCATAATTCAATTAACTTCTATTGGGTCAGAATATCTTAAATGTGGCTGGACACCAAATCTCTTTTTCACCCTTATGTGCTTTACACAGTCCTTTTGTAGGATTCCTGAGGAAGAATTTATCGTCCAGAAAATATCATGTTTAGTGGCCAGAAACCTCTTAAGTAAATTTCTAGTACACTATTTCCCGAGGGGAGGCAAGTTCATTACGAACTCGTAAACTATCTATAAGACATCATTATCTTAATTATTCCATTCCATCCAAGCTGTCCTGTTCCTCAAAACTACTCCACGACAGTGACCCCGGCAAAAAAGCGCCCACACGAAAGTCACCCCAAACGGGAGGAGCACCCCTTCACGGACTCCAAGAATACAACCAACACCTCACACCACCCGACACAGCAGCTACAACAGCAACAACAACCGCAAGATTACCATTGGCAGAAACAGAGCAATTCTGCCCAGGGAACTGGAAGACGATATTGTAAGGCATTCAAATCTGACACTTCATATCGGACTGTAAGAGGCTTATGGCAGGCCCTTATAATGTCGCGTGCCTGATCAGGGGGCCGATAGGGAAACATGACCCCCAGGCATATGAACAAAATTCCAACCACTCTTCTATTACTGAGCAAGTAACCGTGGGTAACCAAACCATACGGTGCTTGTATAATTGGGGTCTCGTATATTCCGCTTTGGTTTTCCCATCTTTGGTGAAGGCTCACCAATACACTGGTGAAACAGTAGAAATACAGGGGCCCCGGAAGAGCATAACGCCTATGGCTCTTCCAGTTGCGGAAATTGATGTTTCAACCCAATAGGTACGGTTGGAAATCAATGCCACAGTAATAGACGATTTAGTCTACTCTCTCATCTTAGGGAGGAAATATGTGTTTCTTGGAGATCCCTCACGTGACCAAGTCCACACAAGAGAGAGAGAGAGAGAGAGAGAGAGAGAGAAAGAGAGAGAGAACACAGGAAACACCCCAGCGGCCCCTGAGTTCTTATCGTTAAATAGCCCGAATATTTCGGAGCTGAAATAGGCACAAAGGGCCGATAACACCCTAAAGTCTTGCTTTTCTAAATTGTATGGCAATTACTCCCATACTCCTCATGGAGCATTTTACAGGGATAAAGGTTTGGTCTATAGACGGGTGGGGAATAAGAGACAGTTAGTTGTCCCATTACCCTATCGCACCCGCCTCATGCATGAAATGCATTTAACCCTGCCCCACCCCATTAAATGTTCATATGCCCTGGTAAGACATATTTCCCTGAATTACTTCTGGCCAGGTTTGCGACACGGTGTGAGACAATTTGTGAGAAATTGTTCTTTTAGGCATAACATGGACCACCAGGAGGATGAAACTACGAAGAAAGAGTGAGCAGAGTACCCAACACTCAGTATGGGATAACTCGTACCTCAATTCAACATTTATGTGTAGTAAAACAGAGTTACGTCAAGCGCAGAAGGACGATATTATTATTACACTTGCGCCATACATTGAACAAAGTCGGATAAAACCAACCCATGCTTCAACTGGAACATTCCACAAGGAAGATGGAATTTGAGGGCGAACGAGGGCGGGAGCTCGACCATTAGTATGTTCGTTTCTAGCAATCCTTGATTGTCCCACCTAAGGATGAGCATCGTTCATTGAGAAAAATAACGCGCACTTTGGGAATCAAGTTAATGCATCTTAGTGTATCTAGGGTAATATCAGTGACACATGAGCATGGCTGCTAAAATCACCAGAAATAACTGAATAAAATGTGGAGACGCTTGATGGAGCTATATCAGACTGAATTCACGGAAGTGAATATATTGACGCTCATAGCAGCGCCACAGGCAACAGTGGCATCGAATGTCAATAGGTGTTCGAGAGTAGGGAAGATAACCAGAAAGCGAACATTTGCCTTCATTGTTTGCCCCATTCAAATAACTCCTCACTTTAAAAAGAAGTGTAGGCTTATATGTGAACTATAGACTAGACGCTACACTACACGATGAACAGTGGCGGCTCGTTCTTATGGGATAGTGGAATCCTTCCCAACCAGACCGTTAAAACACCGCGTATTTTTTAAGCATTTTAATAGTTACGCATAACATATCTCCTTAGATATATTACAACCACCGTAATTCTCAAGCTCTCTCTCTCTCTCTCTCTCTCTCTCTCTCTCTCTTGTGTCGACATGATCACGTGAGGCATGCCGTCAGTTCGGGCGTGCGGACGTGTTTTTGTGGAGTCGTACATTTGGATTTTTAAACTGCATTTCTAGTAATATTTCTGAAGGAATGTTATATCACAGTGTACACAATGTTAGTTGTTTTATCGTGAAATACATATTATTGTGTTCATGTGAAAAGGAACGGCGATTTTTAGAAAAAAAAGAAGTCTAGCATATCTTCTATTATAAGTATAGTAAGTCGCTTTCGTGTTGGAATTACAAAACGTTCCACATGGTCGGCACTGATAATTGGGGTAGCCGACAGAAATGGATGCTTTATTACACCCTACGGAATGTCAGAGAACCGTGGCTTTAGAAATTGGTCACATGTAAATATGTGTCGACGAGTCAAGCTGTCGATGAGAGCGGAGCAAGAAAGCAGTGAACGGCTATAATTGACCTCTTGCCACGCCCATTAAATACGCCAGGTCATTAACGTTCTCGTTCACAATGCTACCCGTAAATTAGGTAGCCATGACCCGACCGAACACAAAAGGTACCAAACAGAAGGACTACATTTTGAATGTAACTAAAGCGGTTAAAAAGAAAATTAGAAGTTTGAAGACTAGCACGCTATTCACGCCCTGCGTAACATTATCTTACAAGAACAATAATCAGTGTGCGGTTCTTACGTTTTCTATGAAGCATTACGTAGCCTGTCTAAGGCATACTATGAATCTAGTGCAACTGTAGAAGCAAGGTCTGACGCTAATGGTTCTTTTGTAGAAGTTGTTATTTCCACAGGAGAGGTTGTCCTCCATTTCTATAACACAACAAATAAAGTAATGGTACAAGGTGCAGAGTGCGCTATTAAAGACTGGATTAACACGGACTTGAATAATTTATGGAATTCAGCAAATACTGCTGGAGTCAGTCGAGAGATCATCTTTTCAAATGTGCCGGTTCAAAGCATTCCAGCAAAAGCTTCCAGATCTAAGAAATTAGCAGTCACACATTCCGCTGTTCCCGCTCATATCACAACAAACACAACTCCCAATAAGGAGTGCAAAAAGGTGTCACAGACAAAACCAAAGTCACCAGCGTTAGCTGATACAAGTGAAATCACAGAGACAGAGCACCCATCAAGCATTGTTGACAGTAGTCCAACAACATCCCATTTTACATTACTTATGCACTCGTCACAAGATCAATTTTCAATAATATTGTCTGAGATGGAGATACTAAAAGCAGAGCTGAACAGCCTCAAAAACGCTTACGAACAGCTCCATGCTGACCATATGTCCCTCAAAAATAGCTGTGAGAGGAACGAAACTTGACAACAGAAAGAAAGCACACAGCAAAAAGAATAAATACAGACTGTGTAACACAAGCACAAGCTCAGAGGGGAAATTGCAACAGTAGTGAAGTACAACATACGACACAAGCTGAACCGAGCCATAAAGAAGACCATGACCTGTGCACTCTGAAATTCCCTGCAGACGTGAGCAGAATCTCTGTCCAGATTTCTAATCGGCAGCCCCCACTGCCGACAGCGAGTTCACATCACAGCAAGAAACCTACACACAATCCCAGCATAGTTCAAACACAAGAAACAGCACGCACTGCCACCGGCACACACACACACGTCTTTCAAATAGAAGGAAACACTTCATCTTTGGTGACCAAAATATGAAGGACCTTCAAAAATGTCAATTAGTCACTGTTCGCTACAAAAAAAAAACTGGGCAGCTGCGCATGACCTACTGACTCTCCTTAAAATATATGAAACTGACCTTAATGTAGCCAGGGTCACTGTGCACATTGGTCTGTCGGACGCGCTAAAACATAACGAAATTGCACAAACAGAGCTAAATCAAATCACATCTAACTTCCAGTTCCTGTTCCCAAACTCAAAGGTATGTTTTTCAGCTATTATACCTCCAGTTCGCTCACACTATAGGAAATCTGTTGAGATGAACAACACGAAATTGAAAAAGCATTGCGTCAGACATCACCACACATTCATAGAACACTCCTCATTCCATGCCACATCCGGAGCTCCTAGGAAGCATCTTTAGAGCGGCGACATTTCCTTATCCGATCAAGGAACCAGTATGTTGGCGACAAACATCAAACATCCAGAAAACACCATCAGAGGCACAGCCAGCACATCAGCATCCAAATATCCTCCAAAACGACACACGAATGTACTCAGCTACTCCTCTAATGCAATTTACGACCTCGAGTTTCCGTCAATACCCACAACTTCAAGCACCAAACGATCTAGAGACTACAGATATAGAATGCATAAAGCCACAAAAGCAAAGACCTATTGTAATCGGATATCTTTATCGTAATCACAATGTAAGAACAACATGGTTTGAAGACTTCACGAACATGATGGATAAAGTAATTACTACAGTTAATGAAATTATTCTTCTTGGTGATTTTAATATCGATATGCATAAGCCAAACCAAATATGGACCAACATCATAGCATCGTATAACATGAAACAAATAGTCACCAAAACCTACCAGAGTAACAAAAACGTCATCCACACTGTCGTAGATTTGTGATAGGTGAATTAAGATTTGGTTTGGTCCCTTCTGAATAGCAATAGAAACAAGTGATAGCTCATGGGAGATGATAAAATAGAAATAGATTTCACGAGTGAGATGGAGGAAATATATTAGAGTCGGTCTCTGACCCTCGAGATGATTTCTCTCAGTCAGCCTATCATCTACAACAGATTAAGATTTGTCAGACCGTCTAGTATAATATATATTAATATATATATACCTCACATACACACACATAAGTGACTACAATAGACACACGGACGTGAAACTATGACAATGAAAATATAGAAAATGGGGAACGAACTGACCGACACACTGGAATAAGTTTATGTGAATTTTATTTATCATAATAAAATTCCATCACCACACATAAAAGTACATCAAACATATACACATAGTCATAAAGTCAATGAATTGCTACAAGAATGATAGACCCATTAGTATGATCCTTTCCCTTTTAGAAGAAAAGTGATCGCCCCAAAGAGTCACGGATACATCTGCTGTAGTCTAATGATTTCCCTTTTAAAGGTATGAACAGACTTTGATACTCTAATCTATCCTAAGGAAAATATTGTTAGCAACAAAAAAAACGTGCATAAAGAAATACAAAGTGGGTGAAATTTGATAAACCATAAAAGAGTCACTCGTTCCTGCTTTCTCTCTGTTCATTCATCAGGGCCCTGACATACATTCTTACCTACAATCGTACTGTTGTTCGCCATCTGGCGCAAACTTTAGGACACCCACACATTTTAATCTGTCTTTCTTTTAATGAAGCGGATCCCAGCTCTGCAGATTTTGGGTTCATCCAAAGTTCCGGGGAGCGTTCTCTTTATGCGAATATTTTTCAGACTAAGGTTAGTGTCACTTGAATCACGAGGTAAGAATTAGTTTTAAACGGGCTCACAGGTTCAGAATCACGAGGTTTCCACTACTTAGGAAAAATGTCAGGTTTGTAACTTCGATCAAAGGTAAAATTCTTGGTCACACCACAATGTGTCAACAATGTCGGTAAGGTTATTGATTGTAATATTTTACTTGCCACAAAGGCTGAAATTTGTACTTGAGGTTTTTCTCAGGAAGAATTAAATCTGGTGCGATAGGCCCGTTACTTCATTAAATCTTAAAGTTCAGGTACTGGGTACTCTGTCGTTCTGGATGCCAACGCAATGCCAGACAGGTTTTACTTTATACACCCAAGTCTTTAAGAAAAAAAAGTTTTTGTTCTTCACAGATATATCTCAGTACTTAAACGCTGGTAGAGTTGGGCTACCCCAGTTTCACTGAATAAAGAGAGAACAACATATAGAATACTTATACATACTATTTCTCGGTTATAACTTACATTATAAACTGCAAGCGTAGAACTGGTCTTATCGTTTAAATCTCCCGTGAAATAAGTTATCTTCATAAAATCAATCATCATGAATTAGAAATACATACGTATTTCGTCAATACTCAATGATGAATCAGTGCAGTTATAAGTTAGTTTAAAATATTCTCGACTGATTACTAGCAATTTAATAAATTGTATTTATAGCTGCATGAGTTTAAGCTAGAAATTATAATTTATTCTGCTTTTCGCTGAAACACGTCAACTAGAGAATATAACAGACTTATAAATTTAATTTTTTCTGCACAGAAATCTAGCTAGTGAAATGAAATAAACGATTATCACTGAATCACTCAATACTACTAGATATATGTATAATATTTACCTCCAGACAGAACTACAGGCGATCGCACAACTTAGAATTTATACGCTTATATTTATTGGTAGTCTAGAAGCTCGGCAAATTGTCGAGAACAAACTAAGACTTCGCTATGCAAGCTTATTTCCTTAGCACGTGTAGCCGTGTACATCGTTGTTTCTTTGGAAACAGGCTATTTTCTAACCAAAGAAAAATTAAACCCAGATTAGCATATAAGTTTCTACTTTCCTAGAAACAGATTATAAAGATTCAGTAGCATATAATTAGGCTAAAGTCGCGTTACGTGTCAAAAATTAGTCACGTGATTTTTTTACCCAATTAGGGAGCTCAGAAGCGTTTCCCCAGCGAAAACTGACGCCATGATTTAGCAGTCTGAATATTGAGAGCGATGAAGAAGGACGCATTTTTGTCCAGCTCAGTGTATTCATGTTTTGAGGAAATCAACTAGGTCCTTTTATGATCTGTGATGCATTCTAGGATGATAAATTAGTTGTGCAATTTTTGTGATTTCTTATACTATGTAAGTATGCTTGACGTTCATGCTTTTCGATTATCAGAGCTCTCAGCTATAGCGGCGGCAGAGTTGTGTTCGAAGATTCAAATCTAAGCGATACTGAATCCTATGTACTAGAAGCTTGCTTATAAAGAATGCCCCCTTGCATTGGAACACTTTAAACTTATGGAATACAAAGGAGAGAAAAATGAGAGTTTTGAATAAGAGACTAAACTGAAAAAACTGAAAAAAATGTTATCAAGGACGGAAGCTAATCCCCCAACGTACGAACATGGTAGAAACATGGAGTTCAGTCTTGATCAAAATGAATACTAAGAAAAGGAGCAAAGGAAGTTTAGCACCATTGAAATGATGCTGATATATTACTTGACTTTGTACATTACTGTAATTATGTAATTATCCAAGACCTTGTTGTATTTGACTCAAATCAGTTTTCAAACGAAAGTTATTAAACGTTGTTCCTATTCAAAGATGAACGCTGTTGAGGAGGTTATTGAAGAGTTTGAATGTTTAGTCGAGAAACTGCTCTATCCCTGTTAATTTGCTACACTTACATCAATAGAGGAAAAACAATCGAACCTGGAAACCCCAATTAAAGGAGAGGAATATAGACCTCTAGCAGTTAGGCTAGTAAACCAAACCTACTCTCTGTACAAGCAGTAAACCCCCAACCAACCACCCGGCCACACATGCGTATATTTGGTGCCCGTGCCAGTCCTCTATACAGAGCAGGGAAAAAACAAACTAGGCATTAACGAAACATGGACCTCAAGAGAAAATACCCACACCAAGAGTACAACAACAGCAGCAAACGCATGCACAACCATTACAGCCCACCGATTGACATGTCTAAGAAATATTTGCTGACGGGACGTTAGCCTATGCAGCATGAGCCATCACTGTGTCAGAGCTTTGCCCATCAGTCTCCCTCCCCAAGTTTCTCCAACCCACGCCGCCCCTCTGACTCTGACAAGTGGAACAGTCGATTGCTAACGGGAGGTTATCCCAAACGAGAATCCTTCACCTTACGTCCTAATATTCACGGGGAAGCCTCATATGCCAAGATGAATGCAGTAACAACACACGCGGACGCGGAAAGTTACTCTGTCGAAAAATTAAATAACCTACGATACCCATGTCTACCAACACATCATACCGAGGACGCAGATAGTACGCTGTATCATTTTAACAGACGTGCTAAGAATCACTGGACAAGTTTAAATGGAAGAGATTGCCGCATCGCAGTCCGAAGCCTATTCATCATCATCATCTCAACCCATAACCCGTCATGGGTCGTAGGGGTGCCATGGTGGAAGCATCAGCAGACAGGGTCCTCCACTGCTCTCTATTCTCAGCAATGCGTACAAGTGTGGAGAAACCGTGTCCTGCCCATTCTTTGATGTTATCAGCCCAGGATTTTCTTTGCCTTCCTCTTCTCCGTTTACCTTCGACTGTTCCCTGGAGGATCGTTTTCGAAAGGGAGTCATGACGAGTTACATGCCCAAACCAGGCAAGCTTTCGACGTTTCACTATTGACAAAAGTGGTTCTTGATGGCCTGCATAGGTGTTTATCTTCTCTCTAACATAGACATTTGTTTTGTGCTCTTTATAGCAAATGCGCAAAATTCTTCTGTAACATTTATGCTCGAAAGCCTGAATCCTTCGCTCCGTATCTGCAGTGAGTGTCCAGCCCTCACACCCATACAAGAGAATAGATAATACAAGTGATTTGTATAATTTGATCTTCACAGGAAAAACTGATGTTACTTTTCCAGATCACATTCAACCTTGTCATGGCAGCTGAGGCCATCTCAAGTCTTGTCTTGATTTCTTTATTTGATCTTCCATCACTACATATAGTGGACCCGAGATATTTAAAGGTGTTAACTTCTTCTAACGTTTGCCCATTTAACGTAATGTTGGTCGGAACATGTTTCTTATGGCTATTCACCAATATCTTGCTTTTTTCTATATTAATTTCCATCCCATATGTTCTTGTTACTTTCTCCAGTCTAGAGGTAAGGTCTTGAAGTTCTGATTCTGTTCCAGCTATCAGATCAATATCATCAGCAAAACGTAGATTACACAGAGGTCGGCCTCCAATCGATATGGTTGATTTATAATCGTAGAGAGCCTCCTGCATAATATGTTCTAGATAAATGTTAAAGAGCACTGGTGACAGGATACATCCCTGGCGAACTCCTACAGTTGTTTTGAAAAATTCTCCAATGTCATTGCTTGCAAAAACAGTTATTACAAATAAGGGAGGGAAACCTGAGGCCTGTAAACAGTAAATTAATATGAAATTAATATGAAACAAATATAAAGGTATGTTATCAGGCACTCGCAGGAAATAAAGAAGTAGAACACCAGACAACAGAAAAACAACAGACATGAGTGGCTTACCCAGGATTTGAACACTGGACCTTCCGTGCGACAACCCCGCCTAGCCATGCAAGCGAATCACACTATCCGCTCTGCCATCTACGCATCATCAAAAAATGATGTTTCAATGGCAGGTCAATAGTGCGAACCACAATACCCGACACCAGAAGTCCTCCATGGGCAGTTCAGCCTATTAATGACGCAATCACTTCTGTTGTATTTCTATCAAGCAGTATAGGCCGAATCCAACAAGACCCTTAGGACCTTAATACTGTGTCCAGTAAATGATAGTGGACTAGAACAGTGAGAACAGGATAGTGGGTAGGTTTGGTATTGTAAAAACATTTATTACAAATAAGGGAGGGAAACCTGAGGCCTGTAAACAGTAAATTAATATGAAATTAATATGAAACAAATATAAAGGTATGTTATCAGGCACTCGCAGGAAATAAAGAAGTAGAACACCAGACAACAGAAAAAACAACAGACATGAGTGGCTTACCCAGGATTTGAACACTGGACCTTCCGTGCGACAACCCCGCCTAGCCATGCAAGCGAATCACACTATCCGCTCTGCCATCTACGCATCATCAAAAATGATGTTTCAATGGCAGGTCAATAGTGCGAACCACAATACACGACACCAGAAGTCCTCCATGGGCAGTTCAGCCTATTAATGACGCAATCACTTCTGTTGTATTTCTATCAAGCAGTATAGGCCGAATCCAACAAGACCCTTAGGACCTTAATACTGTGTCCAGTAAATGATAGTAGACTAGAACAGTGAGAACAGGATAGTGGGTAGGTTTGGTATTGTACAAACATTTATTACAAATAAGGGAGGGAAACCTGAGGCCTGTTTCATATTAATTTACTGTTTACAGGCCTCAGGTTTCCCTCCCTTATTTGTAATAAATGTTTGTACAATACCAAACCTACCCACTATCCTGTTCTCACTGTTCTAGTCTACTATCATTTACTGGACACAGTATTAAGGTCCTAAGGGTCTTGTTGGATTCGGCCTATACTGCTTGATAGAAATACAACAGAAGTGATTGCGTCATTAATAGGCTGAACTGCCCATGGAGGACTTCTGGTGTCGTGTATTGTGGTTCGCACTATTGACCTGCCATTGAAACATCATTTTTGGATGATGCGTAGATGGCAGAGCGGATAGTGTGATTCGCTTGCATGGCTAGGCGGGGTTGTCGCACGGAAGGTCCAGTGTTCAAATCCTGGGTAAGCCACTCATGTCTGTTGTTTTTCTGTTGTCTGGTGTTCTACTTCTTTATTTCCTGCGAGTGCCTGATAACATACCTTTATATTTGTTTCATATTAATTTCATATTAATTTACTGTTTACAGGCCTCAGGTTTCCCTCCCTTATTTGTAATAAATGTTTGTACAATACCAAACCTACCCACTATCCTGTTCTCACTGTTCTAGTCTACTATCATTTACTGGACACAGTATTAACGTCCTAAGGGTCTTGTTGGATTCGGCCTATACTGCTTGATAGAAATACAACAGAAGTGATTGCGTCATTAATAGGCTGAACTGCCCATGGAGGACTTCTGGTGTCGTGTATTGTGGTTCGCACTATTGACCTGCCATTGAAACATCATTTTTGATGATGCGTAGATGGCAGAGCGGATAGTGTGATTCGCTTGCATGGCTAGGCGGGGTTGTCGCACGGAAGGTCCAGTGTTCAAATCCTGGGTAAGCCACTCATGTCTGTTGTTTTTCTGTTGTCTGGTGTTCTACTTCTTTATTTCCTGCGAGTGCCTGATAACATACCTTTATATTTGTTTCATATTAATTTCATATTAATTTACTTGCAAAAACAGCACTGCTTGCGTCCTTGTATAGTGCTTCAATGATATCTATGATGTTGGTATCAAAATTGAATTTTCTCATTATTTGCCATAAACCTTCATGCCAGACTCGATCGAAGGCTTTTGTGAAATCGATGAAGTTATGGTATAAATCATGTTGATGCTGGAGATGTTTTTCGATCAGTAATCTAATATTGAAGATTTGTTCTGAGGTACTTCACCAATGTCAAAAGTCAAAGGACCTACGAAATAAAGAATCTCCATGTATCTGACTGGGAATGCATCGTCACCACAGATGAAGGTTTTCGTGCTGTTGTAAAACCACTACATCCACGGCGAAGACCATTTCTTGAACGTCAACAGGTCAGTTCTGTGAAATTAAACACGACGCTACATACCCCCTTTCATAATAGACCAACCCCAATCAAACAACATCAAGACACATTTATGAATGAGCCTAAAATGACATCTGTCGCCACACAGACAAACACTGACACGCCACGTCACGTTTGTAACCCACCAACAAGAACTAAAACAAACATTGTACCACAAATACAAACGAGTTCACAGCCAGTCAAGAAAAGACAGGAAGAAATATCTACAGTACATGCAGGGTACCAGTTTGACATTGAAGCTGATTCTGAATTGCCAAGTACAGAAGACAGCGATGTAGACTCTGATGAAACTACAGAAGGCTACTTGTCAGACGAACTCGATCATTGTCACAAAATTAACAATGATACAACGTTAAAATATCTCCAATGATACAACGTAGGGATAAAAATTAATGCGTAAGCTGCTAGAATACACATGATCGCCCACGCCGCGGGTCATCACCCGCCATGGAAATTAAATTGTTAGACTTGAAGTCAAAACGGAACGGAGATCAAAAGGAAAATCTGACTGAACGCGTGCTTGAAACTAGCAATGCTAAAAGGCGCAAGTGGTGGGGAAAGGAGGAAAAAGTCACGTCCCCAAGTTGACATAAAGTAAAGAAATCGACAAAAGGGACCTTGGATATTATACGCCACAGTCATTTATTGGACGCTTTTGCTATAACTTAGCCCGTTTATTTGAATGCAGTGATGAGCGCATTCCAGAAAATTCTAGAAAATATTTGAAAAGTAACTTTTCTTAACAATAATGTTAGGAATATAAAACCTAGCTGGCCGGATGGCCCATCTTGAGCAGTGAAATAATATGCTTTCATTTATACAGACGGACAGATAATACGAAAGATATTGACAAAAGACTGTGTTGTTCTTATCAGCGAACGTTTGCATTGAGATAAAACATGTCACTAATTTTCAAAAAGTTGTGGCCTTGAAGACGCAAGTGCTAAAATCTAGTGGAATGAAGAGACGGGGTGGGATGGTGAATTGTGGCTAAAAATAACTTTAAAGGCGAAATTGTGTAGGGGAAGGCAGGGTTGGTTCAAAAAACAAGTGTGTTTTTTTTGTGAAACGCAAGTAGAGACGGACGGACCAACAGACAATAAGGCATACTTGACTGAGGTCTGACTGAAATGACTTAGTGGTAGGATATTTGAATTTGAAAAAAGAAAAGGCAGTGATTGGCCCTAGATTAAGATATTATCGGCGCTCAGACGCGTATTTTGTGCCATTCAGTATTAGCTGTCCTTGTAGACACAGTGAATTATTAAGTGGTGTAATTCCCAGAAGCTATTGAAATATTTAGAGGGACGCCATCATAAGGCCAGCAGCTCAGCTGAGTTTTGCTAGCATTTATTTAACTGTGTACTATATTCATAATTCTGGTAAGACTGAAATTATTTCTTTGTACATTTTAATATTTGTTTAAGGTTCGAGTGATTTGATACTGCAATAGCATAATCTGTTCCTTACAACAAGTAAGGGTTCGCTCTAGACCCCCCGCCCCAGTTCAGGGTCTAGAGACAATAAAAATACATAAACTCCAGCAAGGATTAGGAAGGACAGATCAAGTGTTGAGATCAGTGAAACATATCACCTATCCTATTTTATGGCAGGAAACTAATGAACATATTTCAGAATCTGTAGTCTGGGAGAACTTATCCTATGTGAAACCAACTTGGTAAGATGTGTTGTTTGGTCAGAAAGATCTGACCCGTCTATGTGGTGTTGTTGTTGTTGTAGTGTTGTGTCCAGAAATGGTTAGAGGATGGAATTCTGACACATGACTAATACTTTGATTGCAGAGCTGTGAGTTTCAGTTGGCACCAATGCGGTGTCAAATGAGTCGTTGAATTTTACCAGAGTGGACCCGTGCAGTAATATTTGGTCAGAGCAGCCCCCAAGCACGGAGAGGTGGGGCCACCATATTTCTGATATTGCCCCCAAGCACGGAGAGGTGGGGCCACCAGACTTCTGATATTGCCCCCAAGCACGGAGAGGTGGGGCCACCAGATCTCAGCACCAGAGCTACACCTTCAAGTTACGTGAGAGCCTGGTCTGCTGAGAGTTCACCAACTCAACTTATTTCCTAAAACACCCATAAAATTCCATCAATTAACTGGACAATGTGTAATCGCCATAGACAGGGAGTGATGAGGCCACCCCAACAGCACATCCCACATAGATTAATACTGTAAACAATACTAATATTAACTAGTCTAGTAACATATACATGTACACACCTTGCATTTATTATGTAATATTCATGCATTTTTCATAATTTCTAAACCTTTCATATGTTCTGGCCAAAATAAAACCTTGGTCCAGAACAAATAAATGTAAGAAAATTACTATCAAAATTTTACACAACTGAGTTAGTTCCGTGTATTATAACCTTTTATTAATATTATTAGACTTAGTAAATATATGTGTGTGTGTCTGAAAACTACCACAACACATTACACATCATTACCCTAGACATTTAACGTAGCCACATTCATTAGAAAAAAAAAGATAGGTGTGAGGTCGTAGTGGTAGCAAGAAGGGCCTTCTGACAATTCACAGCTACATTTTATCTCAGGAGCCTTCACAGCTGACCTCATGCATCACACTTAGAAATATCACCACCATACAATACCATCAAACCCACTACATATATTGGGGTCTCTTTGTCCCGGGATAATTAGCCCATTAAATATATTAGGATCTCCTGGGGGAGAATTAGATTAAGGGAACACATAATAAAAGTTAAAAGTGTCCCTTAAAATTAAAAGTGTCCCTGAAAATAAAAGTTGGTGAATCTTCACAGCCAGTGGTAGTTAATTAATTAATTAGAATTATTTTAGATTAGAGTAATTAGAAGCACTTTAGTGGTTGGAAATTTTATTTTGCACATTGCTAGATTTGTTTAAAAAGTATGGCGGAGCTGGCAAAATTTAGATCAGCTGCTGTGCTGACGGCAAAGGAGATGGGAATGGATGGTCAGATTTTAATTCAATATGTAACGGCTGAATGTGATAAATATATTGAAAGGGAAGATAGAAAGGTAGCTGAAGAGAAGAGGTTACAAATTGAGGATGATAGAGAAATTAAGAGGCTGCAGATTGAGGCAGAAGAAAAACGACAGCAAAGGGAGGCAGAAGATAAAAGGTTGACTGCCGAAAGGGAGGCAGAAGATAAAAAGGCCGAAAGGGAGGCAGAAGATAAAAAGGCCGAAAGGGAGGCAGAAGATAGAAGGTTGCAGAGGGAGCACGAATTACGACTCAGGGAGCTGGAGCTACAAGGCCAGGCTCCTGAAAATGGTGCCAGCCCTTTTGCCTCAGATGCTACGCCCAGTCTGGGAGCCTCAACATCAGCTATGGGGTTTCATTTAGACCATTTTGTTGAAAAAGACGATGACATAGAGGGGTACCTAGGACGTTTTGAGTTATTAGCTACTACATATGGGTTAGAGAGAGAGAGGTGGAGTTTAAAGCTATCACAGGGACTGAGAGGTACTTCTTACGAAGTCTTCGCAAAAATGAACAGAGAAGACCAGGAGAATTATGACATGTTAAAGCAGGCTTTGTTATTGAGGTACGAAAAAAATGGGGGAATTTTATCGTAGGAAATTTAGAAATGCCAAACTGTTGTCTGGGGAGACATACCACCAATTCTCTGCCAGACTAGAAACCTATTTGGAGAAATGGACTGCTCTGGGGAAGACCCAAGATCTTAAAGAAATGATCATGATTGAGCAATTGAGAGAGTCCATGGCTCCAGACATGAGAAAATTTCTCATGGAACAAGGTGCAGAGAAGTTGGGGGAGGTTTTAAATGTCGCTGAAAGGTATCAGGCAGCCCAGGCAGAGGTAAGTGGTGCTAAAAAGAAGCACATAGACAATTTTAAAGCTCCACAGCAATTTAATAAATTTGATAATAGAGAGCAGGGAAATAAAAGGTAGGACAAACTTTGAACGGCCAAGAAATGACTACCGAGACAGAAACTCACAGTTCAATGACCAAAAATCCAATGAAAGAAAACCGTTTAACCAAGGAAAAAGATGGTGTAAATGGTGCAAGAAAGATAACCATAACACCGAATTTTGTAGAAGGAAACCTTCAAACATTGCTGCAATGAAGTCGGGGACTCAAAGATTAAAGGTTAATCCTAAGGGACAGCAGGAACCTTATCACCCCCCAGTTTGTGAGGATGTTATTTGTAATGGGGTCACCATAAGGTGCCTTTATGATACAGGTTTGGATTATGATTCAGTTGTGAAGTCTAGCCTAGTGGACCCAAGTCAGTATACCACAGAAACAGTGGAAATACAAGGGGCAACTAAGGACATACCACTCATGACACTTCCCATCGCAAGGATAACGGTGAAAACTCGCTATGTGGAAGGAGAAATCAGAGCAGCAGTGATAGATGAACCAATCTACCCTCTGATATTGGTGTGTAGATACGTCTTCTTGGGGAATCCCGAGAGACCTGTGATCATGGCGACAGTGCAGACCAGGTCACAGAAGAAGGAGGAAGAAGGTGAACCTATAAATGCTCATCCAGAGGAGATGAGGAAGGCGCAGGCTGAGGATAGGACACTCAAGCCATGTTTTAAAAAATTGCCCAAATGCCACACACCTCCGAGCAAGGGGGAATATTTTATGAAGAACAAACTCTTATACAGGAAGGCCGGAACTGGAACAAATGGTCACAACCAGCTGGTTCTTCCCACTTCATATAGGGATAAAGTGATGGAACTCGGGCATGCGATTCCCTTCAGTGGTCACATGGGGATCAGCGCCACAGGACAGCGTATAGCTTGTCATTACTTCTGGCCAGGGATAACGGAGGATATAAAAAGATATGTCAAATCCTGCCCAGAATGTCAAAGGGTAGCTCCAAAGCACTGGACTGCTCCTGCAACTCTAGGGGAAATGCCCATAGTGGGAACACCTTTTGAGAGGGTTGCAGTGGATATTGTAGGACCTCTCACTCGGACCAAGAGGAGGAACAGTTACATCCTTACTCTGGTGGACACTTGTTCTATGTGGGGAGAGGCGGTAGCCCTGCCATCAATTGATTCAAAACATGTAGCAGAGGCACTACTTACAATATTTACCCGATTAGGATTCCCGCATCAAATCTTGACGGATAATGGTTCTCAGTTCAAGGGGAAACTAACGGAAGAAGTTTTTAAGCTATTTCAAGCCAGACACTTTCATTGTAGTCCGTACCATCCGCAAGGGAACGGCCAGGTAGAGAGGTTCAACGGGACTCTCATTTCTATCCTGAGAAAGCTGGCACACGAAAAACCGGATCTGTGGGATCAATTCCTGCCCGCCGCATTGTTTGCGTACCGGGAGGTACCACACATAGTTCAACCGGGATGGCTCCCGTAACTCTGCTATTTGGGAGGCCAATAAAAGGTCCATTAGAAGCCTATTAAGGACCTGGACAGATGAGAAGGCGGAAGAGACTGTTACCTCATCTTATCAATACGTGAACGAACTGACCACTCGTTTGAAAGCTGGATGGAAACTGGCAAATGATAATTTGAAACAAGCCAGGAAGAAACATGCAGCATATTTTAATAGGAAGGCAAAGGACAGAGAACTGGCAGTCGGAGAGAAGGTGCTGCTTCTACTACCCGGAGCCAGAATAAATTACAAATTGGTTGGCAAGGTCCATATACGGTTCTAGAGAAGGTGTCTAGAACAAACTATAAAATTGACAAAAAGGGGAAGGAGAAAGTTTATCATGTAAACCTGTTAAAGAAGTATCTGGACAGACCACTCCAGGAAAGCACCCCCTTACTGACCTTAGCTATCGCAACTCAAATGCAAAAGGAACCACTCACCTCACATGAATACCCATTACATCCTTGTGAAACAGCAGCACAGGTAAAAGTCAGTAATCACCTGACTAAAAACCAGAGGGAGAGAGTTCAACAGGTTCTGGAGGAACATACAGATGTATTAACAGATAAACCAGGCCATACAAATTTGCTACAGTATGACATGAAACTGGTAGACTCAAACCCAATCTGTATGAGAGCCTATTCTATTCCGTTCGCGAAGGAGAAGGCATTGAAGGAAGAAATAGATTATTTGTTGAAGGAGGGGATTATTTCACACAGTGAATCATCTTTTAGCTCTAGTGTCGTATTGTTGAGAAAACCGTCTGGGGAACACAGACTGTGCATAGATTACAGGAAACTGAATGCTGTCACAGAAGGACAAGTGGATCCATTACCAGACACAAAACAGTTATTTGCCAGACTGAACAAGGCAAAATACTTTTCAAAGGTGGATCTTAGTAAAGGCTATTACCAGATCCCAGTGAAGCCTGAAGTGAGACCTTATTTGGCTTTTAGCACTTCAGATGGACATTATGAATTCAACATGCTACCATTCGGACTGAAAAATGCTCCGAGTGTATTTTCAAGGATGATGCGCAAATTGTTGGATCCCCTGAATAACCCATGTATCACGAATTTCATGGATGATATTCTCGTCGCCACAGAGACATTTGAAGAACACATTGAAGCTCTAGAAATGTTATTTAATAGGCTTAGGGAGGCGAACTTGACTGCTAGGCCAACAAAATGTTGCATTGGATGCAAAGAGTTGGAATTCTTGGGACACACTGTATATCAGGGTAGCATGACCCCTGATCCCAAGAACTTGGAAAAACTGCAGAGAGCACCTAGACCACAAACAAAAAAGGATGTGCGATCATTCGTGTCGTTATGCGGATTTTATCAAAAATATATCAAAGATTTTAACTCTATTTGTGCTCCTCTGACTGATCTGACTCGCAAGGGACTTCCAGATAAAATTAATTGGACTGCGCAAAGTGAATTAGCGTTCCAAGACTTAAAGGAAAAACTCACTAGCAAGCCTATTCTCAAACTACCTGATTTGACACAGGACTTTGTCTTAAGAACCGATGCAAGTAATGTAGGACTCGGAGCGGCTTTGTTGCAAAGATCATCTTGGGGAAAATGAAACACGCTTATGATGGGGAACTGAAACCAAAAAAGTGTTTAGCGTTAAATTGGGCGCTTATTTTGCAAGCCAGAAATTTAAGGCAAGCTGGAACAAGGGATACTCCAACAGCGAAAAAGAATGCTGAGGTGGTTTTTATATCTGGGCAAGTAAAGAAGTTTTTGCATTTATACTCTGCTTCATAAAGACCACACTCAGGCATTTTTTTATGTTAGCTGATAAGAATACGAGAGGCTGATGGTCCGTCTCGACCACAAAAGTCCTACCATACAGATAGATTTGAAACTTCTTTATTGCCCAGATTAACGCTAAACATTCTTTTTCGCTTGTGGAGTATCCTTGTTCCGCCTTATTCAATTTGCGGCTTGCATAAGCGACTGGTTTCAGTTCCCCATCAGGTGAAGATGATCTTTGCAACAAAGCCGCTCCGAGTCCTACATTACTTGCATCGGTTCTTAAGACAAAATCCTGTGTCAAATCAGGCAGTTTGAGAATAGGCTTGCTAGTGAGTTTTTCCTTTAATTCTTGGAACGCTAATTCACTTTGCGCAGTCCAATTAATTTTATCTGGAAGTCCCTTGCGAGTCAGATCAGTCAGAGGAGCACAAATAGAGTTAAAATCTTTGATATATTTTTGATAAAATCCGCATAACGACACGAATGATCGCACATCCTTTTTTTGTTTGTGGTCTAGGTGCTCTCTGCAGTTTTTCCAAGTTCTTGGGATCAGGGGTCATGCTACCCTGATATACAGTGTGTCCCAAGAATTCCAACTCTTTGCATCCAATGCAACATTTTGTTGGCCTAGCAGTCAAGTTCGCCTCCCTAATCCTATTAAATAACATTTCTAGAGCTTCAATGTGTTCTTCAAATGTCTCTGTGGCGACGAGAATATCATCCATGAAATTCGTGATACATGGGTTATTCAGGGGATCCAACAATTTGCGCATCATCCTTGAAAATACACTCGGAGCATTTTTCAGTCCGAATGGTAGCATGTTGAATTCATAATGTCCATCCGAAGTGCTAAAGGCCAAATAAGGTCTCACTTCAGGCTTCACTGGGATCTGGTAATAGCCTTTACTAAGATCCACCTTTGAAAAGTATTTTGCCTTGTTCAGTCTGGCAAATAACTGTTTTGTGTCTGGTAATGGATCCACTTGTCCTTCTGTGACAGCATTCAGTTTCCTGTAATCTATGCACAGTCTGTGTTCCCCAGACGGTTTTCTCAACAATACGACACTAGAGCTAAAAGATGATTCACTGTGTGAAATAATCCCCTCCTTCAACAAATAATCTATTTCTTCCTTCAATGCCTTCTCCTTCGCGAACGGAATAGAATAGGCTCTCATACAGATTGGGTTTGAGTCTACCAGTTTCATGTCATACTGTAGCAAATTTGTATGGCCTGGTTTATCTGTTAATACATCTGTATGTTCCTCCAGAACCTGTTGAACTCTCTCCCTCTGGTTTTTAGTCAGGTGATTACTGACTTTTACCTGTGCTGCTGTTTCACAAGGATGTAATGGGTATTCATGTGAGGTGAGTGGTTCCTTTTGCATTTGAGTTGCGATAGCTAAGGTCAGTAAGGGGGTGCTTTCCTGGAGTGGTCTGTCCAGATACTTCTTTAACAGGTTTACATGATAAACTTTCTCCTTCCCCTTTTTGTCAATTTTATAGTTTGTTCTAGACACCTTCTCTAGAACCGTATATGGACCTTGCCATCCAATTTGTAATTTATTCTGGCTCCCGGGTAGTAGAAGCAGCACCTTCTCTCCCACTGCCAGTTCTCTGTCCTTTGCCTTCCTATTAAAATATGCTGCATGTTTCTTCCTGGCTTGTTTCAAATTATCATTTGCCAGTTTCCATCCAGCTTTCAAACGAGTGGTCAGTTCGTTCACGTATTGATAAGATGAGGTAACAGTCTCTTCCGCCTTCTCATCTGTCCAGGTCCTTAATAGTGCTTCTAATGGACCTTTTATTGGCCTCCCAAATAGCAGAGTTGCGGGAGCCATCCCGGTTGAACTATGTGGTACCTCCCGGTACGCAAACAATGCGGCGGGCAGGAATTGATCCCACAGATCCGGTTTTTTCGTGTGCCAGCTTTCTCAGGATAGAAATGAGAGTCCCGTTGAACCTCTCTACCTGGCCGTTCCCTTGCGGATGGTACGGACTACAATGAAAGTGTCTGGCTTGAAATAGCTTAAAAACTTCTTCCGTTAGTTTCCCCTTGAACTGAGAACCATTATCCGTCAAGATTTGATGCGGGAATCCTAATCGGGTAAATATTGTAAGTAGTGCCTCTGCTACATGTTTTGAATCAATTGATGGCAGGGCTACCGCCTCTCCCCACATAGAACAAGTGTCCACCAGAGTAAGGATGTAACTGTTCCTCCTCTTGGTCCGAGTGAGAGGTCCTACAATATCCACTGCAACCCTCTCAAAAGGTGTTCCCACTATGGGCATTTCCCCTAGAGTTGCAGGAGCAGTCCAGTGCTTTGGAGCTACCCTTTGACATTCTGGGCGGGATTTGACATATCTTTTTATATCCTCCGTTATCCCTGGCCAGAAGTAATGACAAGCTATACGCTGTCCTGTGGCGCTGATCCCCATGTGACCACTGAAGGGAATCGCATGCCCGAGTTCCATCACTTTATCCCTATATGAAGTGGGAAGAACCAGCTGGTTGTGACCATTTGTTCCAGTTCCGGCCTTCCTGTATAAGAGTTTGTTCTTCATAAAATATTCCCCCTTGCTCGGAGGTGTGTGGCATTTGGGCAATTTTTTAAAACATGGCTTGAGTGTCCTATCCTCAGCCTGCGCCTTCCTCATCTCCTCTGGATGAGCATTTATAGGTTCACCTTCTTCCTCCTTCTTCTGTGACCTGGTCTGCACTGTCGCCATGATCACAGGTCTCTCGGGGTTCCCCCAAGAAGACGTATCTACACCCCAATATCAGAGGGTAGATTGGTTCATCTATCACTGCTGCTCTGATTTCTCCTTCCACATAGCGAGTTTTCACCGTTATCCTTGCGATGGGAAGTGTCATGAGTGGTATGTCCTTAGTTGCCCCTTGTATTTCCACTGTTTCTGTGGTATACTGACTTGGGTCCACTAGGCTAGACTTCACAACTGAATCATAATCCAAACCTGTATCATAAAGGCACCTTATGGTGACCCCATTACAAATAACATCCTCACAAACTGGGGGGTGATAAGGTTCCTGCTGTCCCTTAGGATTAACCTTTAATCTTTGAGTCCCCGACTTCATTGCAGCAATGTTTGAAGGTTTCCTTCTACAAAATTCGGTGTTATGGTTATCTTTCTTGCACCATTTACACCATCTTTTTCCTTGGTTAAACGGTTTTTTTTTTCATTGGATTTTTGGTCATTGAACTGTGAGTTTCTGTCTCGGTAGTCATTTCTTGGCCGTTCAAAGTTTGTCCTACCTTTATTTCCCTGCTCTCTATTATCAAATTTATTAAATTGCTGTGGAGCTTTAAAATTGTCTATGTGCTTCTTTTTAGCACCACTTACCTCTGCCTGGGCTGCCTGATACCTTTCAGCGACATTTAAAACCTCCCCCAACTTCTCTGCACCTTGTTCCATGAGAAATTTTCTCATGTCTGGAGCCATGGACTCTCTCAATTGCTCAATCATGATCATTTCTTTAAGATCTTGGGTCTTCCCCAGAGCAGTCCATTTCTCCAAATAGGTTTCTAGTCTGGCAGAGAATTGGTGGTATGTCTCCCCAGACAACAGTTTGGCATTTCTAAATTTCCTACGATAAAATCCCCATTTTTTTCGTACCTCAATAACAAAGCCTGCTTTAACATGTCATAATTCTCCTGGTCTTCTCTGTTCATTTTTGCGAAGACTTCGTAAGAAGTACCTCTCAGTCCCTGTGATAGCTTTAAACTCCACCTCTCTCTCTCTAACCCATATGTAGTAGCTAATAACTCAAAACGTCCTAGGTACCCCTCTATGTCATCGTCTTTTTCAACAAAATGGTCTAAATGAAACCCCATAGCTGATGTTGAGGCTCCCAGACTGGGCGTAGCATCTGAGGCAAAAGGGCTGGCACCATTTTCAGGAGCCTGGCCTTGTAGCTCCAGCTCCCTGAGTCGTAATTCGTGCTCCCTCTGCAACCTTCTATCTTCTGCCTCCCTTTCGCCCTTTTTATCATCTGCCTCCCTTTCGGCCTTTTTATCTTCTGCCTCCCTTTCGGCAGTCAACCTTTTATCTTCTGCCTCCCTTTGCTGTCGTTTTTCTTCTGCCTCAATCTGCAGCCTCTTAATTTCTCTATCAGCCTCAATTTGTAACCTCTTCTCTTCAGCTACCTTTCTATCTTCCCTTTCAATATATTTATCACATTCAGCCGTTACATATTGAATTAAAATCTGACCATCCATTCCCATCTCCTTTGCCGTCAGCACAGCAGCTGATCTAAATTTTGCCAGCTCCGCCATACTTTTTAAACAAATCTAGCAATGTGCAAAATAAAATTTCCAACCACTAAAGTGCTTCTAATTACTCTAATCTAAAATAATTATAATTAATTAATTAACTACCACTGGCTGTGAAGATTCACCAACTTTTATTTTCAGGGACACATTTAATTTTAAGGGACACTTTTAACTTTTATTATGTGTTCCCTTAATCTAATTCTCCCCCAGGAGATCCTAATATATTTAATGGGCTAATTATCCCGGGACAAAGAGACCCCAATATATGTAGTGGGTTTGATGGTATTGTATGGTGGTGATATTTCTAAGTGTGATGCATGAGGTCAGCTGTGAAGGCTCCTGAGATAAAATGTAGCTGTGAATTGTCAGAAGGCCCTTCTTGCTACCACTACGACCTCACACCTATCTTTTTTTTTCTAATGAATGTGGCTACGTTAAATGTCTAGGGTAATGATGTGTAATGTGTTGTGGTAGTTTTCAGACACACACACATATATTTACTAAGTCTAATAATATTAATAAAAGGTTATAATACACGGAACTAACTCAGTTGTGTAAAATTTTGATAGTAATTTTCTTACATTTATTTGTTCTGGACCAAGGTTTTATTTTGGCCAGAACATATGAAAGGTTTAGAAATTATGAAAAATGCATGAATATTACATAATAAATGCAAGGTGTGTACATGTATATGTTACTAGACTATTTAATATTAGTATTGTTTACAGTATTAATCTATGTGGGAGAACAGTTAATGGATGTGCTGTTGGGGTGGCCTCATCACTCCCTGTCTATGGCGATTACACATTGTCCAGTTAATTGATGGAATTTTATGGGTGTTTTAGGAAATAAGTTGAGTTGGTGAACTCTCAGCAGACCAGGCTCTCACGTAACTTGAAGGTGTAGCTCTGGTGCTGAGATCTGGTGGCCCCACCTCTCCGTGCTTGGGGGCAATATCAGAAGTCTGGTGGCCCCACCTCTCCGTGCTTGGGGGCAATATCAGAAATATGGTGGCCCCACCTCTCCGTGCTTGGGGGCTGCTCTGACCAAATATTACTGCACGGGTCCACTCTGGTAAAATTCAACGACTCATTTGACACCGCATTGGTGCCAACTGAAACTCACAGCTCTGCAATCAAAGTATTAGTCATGTGTCAGAATTCCATCCTCTAACCATTTCTGGACACAACACTACACAACAACAACACCACATAGACGGGTCAGATCTTTCTGACCAAACAACACATCTTACCAAGTTGGTTTCACATAGGATAAGTTCTCCCAGACTACAGATTCTGAAATATGTTCATTAGTTTCCTGCCATAAAATAGGATAGGTGATATGTTTCACTGATCTCAACACTTGATCTGTCCTTCCTAATCCTTGCTGGAGTTTATGTATTTTATTGTCTCTAGACCCTGAACTGGGGCGGGGGGTCTAGAGCGAACCCTTACTTGTTGTAAGGAACAGATTATGCTATTGCAGTATCAAATCACTCGAACCTTAAACAAATATTAAAATGTACAAAGAAATAATTTCAGTCTTACCAGAATTATGAATATAGTACACAGTTAAATAAATGCTAGCAAAACTCAGCTGAGCTGCTGGCCTTATGATGGCGTCCCTCTAAATATTTCAATAGCTTCTGGGAATTACACCACTTAATAATTCACTGTGTCTACAAGGACAGCTAATACTGAATGGCACAAAATACGCGTCTGAGCGCCGATAATATCTTAATCTAGGGCCAATCACTGCCTTTTCTTTTTTCAAATTCAAATATCCTACCACTAAGTCATTTCAGTCAGACCTCAGTCAAGTATGCCTTATTGTCTGTTGGTCCGTCCGTCTCTACTTGCGTTTCACAAAAAAACACACTTGTTTTTTGAACCAACCCTGCCTTCCCCTACACAATTTCGCCTTTAAAGTTATTTTTAGCCACAATTCACCATCCCACCCCGTCTCTTCATTCCACTAGATTTTAGCACTTGCGTCTTCAAGGCCACAACTTTTTGAAAATTAGTGACATGTTTTATCTCAATGCAAACGTTCGCTGATAAGAACAACACAGTCTTTTGTCAATATCTTTCGTATTATCTGTCCGTCTGTATAAATGAAAGCATATTATTTCACTGCTCAAGATGGGCCATCCGGCCAGCTAGGTTTTATATTCCTAACATTATTGTTAAGAAAAGTTACTTTTCAAATATTTTCTAGAATTTTCTGGAATGCGCTCATCACTGCATTCAAATAAACGGGCTAAGTTATAGCAAAAGCGTCCAATAAATGACTGTGGCGTATAATATCCAAGGTCCCTTTTGTCGATTTCTTTACTTTATGTCAACTTGGGGACGTGACTTTTTCCTCCTTTCCCCACCACTTGCGCCTTTTAGCATTGCTAGTTTCAAGCACGCGTTCAGTCAGATTTTCCTTTTGATCTCCGTTCCGTTTTGACTTCAAGTCTAACAATTTAATTTCCATGGCGGGTGATGACCCGCGGCGTGGGCGATCATGTATTCTAGCAGCTTACGCATTAATTTTTATCCCTACGTTGTATCATTGGAGATATTTTAACGTTGTATCATTGTTAATTTTGTGACAATGATCGAGTTCGTCTGACAAGTAGCCTTCTGTAGTTTCATCAGAGTCTACATCGCTGTCTTCTGTACTTGGCAATTCAGAATCAGCTTCAATGTCAAACTGGTACCCTGCATGTACTGTAGATATTTCTTCCTGTCTTTTCTTGACTGGCTGTGAACTCGTTTGTATTTGTGGTACAATGTTTGTTTTAGTTCTTGTTGGTGGGTTACAAACGTGACGTGGCGTGTCAGTGTTTGTCTGTGTGGCGACAGATGTCATTTTAGGCTCATTCATAAATGTGTCTTGATGTTGTTTGATTGGGGTTGGTCTATTATGAAAGGGGGTATGTAGCGTCGTGTTTAATTTCACAGAACTGACCTGTTGACGTTCAAGAAATGGTCTTCGCCGTGGATGTAGTGGTTTTACAACAGCACGAAAACCTTCATCTGTGGTGACGATGCATTCCCAGTCAGATACATGGAGATTCTTTATTTCGTAGGTCCTTTGACTTTTGACATTGGTGAAGTACCTCAGAACAAATCTTCAATATTAGATTACTGATCGAAAAACATCTCCAGCATCAACATGATTTATACCATAACTTCATCGATTTCACAAAAGCCTTCGATCGAGTCTGGCATGAAGGTTTATGGCAAATAATGAGAAAATTCAATTTTGATACCAACATCATAGATATCATTGAAGCACTATACAAGGACGCAAGCAGTGCTGTTTTTGCAAGTAAATTAATATGAAATTAATATGAAAACGCATCATCAAAAATGATGTTTCAATGGCAGGTCAATAGTGCGAACCACAATACACGACACCAGAAGTCCTCCATGGGCAGTTCAGCCTATTAATGACGCAATCACTTCTGTTGTATTTCTATCAAGCAGTATAGGCCGAATCCAACAAGACCCTTAGGACCTTAATACTGTGTCCAGTAAATGATAGTAGACTAGAACAGTGAGAACAGGATAGTGGGTAGGTTTGGTATTGTACAAACATTTATTACAAATAAGGGAGGGAAACCTGAGGCCTGTAAACAGTAAATTAATATGAAATTAATATGAAACAAATATAAAGGTATGTTATCAGGCACTCGCAGGAAATAAAGAAGTAGAACACCAGACAACAGAAAAACAACAGACATGAGTGGCTTACCCAGGATTTGAACACTGGACCTTCCGTGCGACAACCCCGCCTAGCCATGCAAGCGAATCACACTATCCGCTCTGCCATCTACGCATCATCAAAAATGATGTTTCAATGGCAGGTCAATAGTGCGAACCACAATACACGACACCAGAAGTCCTCCATGGGCAGTTCAGCCTATTAATGACGCAATCACTTCTGTTGTATTTCTATCAAGCAGTATAGGCCGAATCCAACAAGACCCTTAGGACCTTAATACTGTGTCCAGTAAATGATAGTAGACTAGAACAGTGAGAACAGGATAGTGGGTAGGTTTGGTATTGTACAAACATTTACTACAAATAAGGGAGGGAAACCTGAGGCCTGTAAACAGTAAATTAATATGAAATTAATATGAAACAAATATAAATGTTTGTACAATACCAAACCTACCCACTATCCTGTTCTCACTGTTCTAGTCTACTATCATTTACTGGACACAGTATTAAGGTCCTAAGGGTCTTGTTGGATTCGGCCTATACTGCTTGATAGAAATACAACAGAAGTGATTGCGTCATTAATAGGCTGAACTGCCCATGGAGGACTTCTGGTGTCGTGTATTGTGGTTCGCACTATTGACCTGCCATTGAAACATCATTTTTTTGATGATGCGTAGATGGCAGAGCGGATAGTGTGATTCGCTTGCATGGCTAGGCGGGGTTGTCGCACGGAAGGTCCAGTGTTCAAAATCCTGGGTAAGCCACTCATGTCTGTTGTTTTTCTGTTGTCTGGTGTTCTACTTCTTTATTTCCTGCGAGTGCCTGATAACATACCTTTATATTTGTTTCATATTAATTTACTGTTTACAGGCCTCAGGTTTCCCTCCTTTTTTTGTAATAAATGTTTGTATAATACCAAACCTACCCACTATCCTGTTCTCACTGTTCTAGTCTACTATCATTTACTGGACACAGTATTAAGGTCCTAAGGGTCTTGTTGGATTCGGCCTATACTGCTTGATAGAAATACAACAGAAGTGATTGCGTCATTAATAGGCTGAACTGCCCATGGAGGACTTCTGGTGTCGTGTATTGTGGTTCGCACTATTGACCTGCCATTGAAACATCATTTTTGATGATGCGTAGATGGCAGAGCGGATAGTGTGATTCGCTTGCATGGCTAGGCGGGGTTGTCGCACGGAAGGTCCAGTGTTCAAATCCTGGGTAAGCCACTCATGTCTGTTGTTTTTCTGTTGTCTGGTGTTCTACTTCTTTATTTCCTGCGAGTGCCTGATAACATACCTTTATATTTGTTTCATATTAATTTCATATTAATTTACTGTTTACAGGCCTCAGGTTTCCCTCCCTTATTTGTAATAACTGTTTTTGCAAGCAATGACATTGGAGAATTTTTCAAAACAACTGTAGGAGTTCGCCAGGGATGTATCCTGTCACCAGTGCTCTTTAACATTTATCTAGAACATATTATGCAGGAGGCTCTCTACGATTATAAATCAACCATATCGATTGGAGGCCGACCTCTGTGTAATCTACGTTTTGCTGATGATATTGATCTGATAGCTGGAACAGAATCAGAACTTCAAGACCTTACCTCTAGACTGGAGAAAGTAACAAGAACATATGGGATGGAAATTAATATAGAAAAAAGCAAGATATTGGTGAATAGCCATAAGAAACATGTTCCGACCAACATTACGTTAAATGGGCAAACGTTAGAAGAAGTTAACACCTTTAAATATCTCGGGTCCACTATATGTAGTGATGGAAGATCAAATAAAGAAATCAAGACAAGACTTGAGATGGCCTCAGCTGCCATGACAAGGTTGAATGTGATCTGGAAAAGTAACATCAGTTTTCCTGTGAAGATCAAATTATACAAATCACTTGTATTATCTATTCTCTTGTATGGGTGTGAGGGCTGGACACTCACTGCAGATACGGAGCGAAGGATTCAGGCTTTCGAGCATAAATGTTACAGAAGAATTTTGCGCATTTGCTATAAAGAGCACAAAACAAATGTCTATGTTAGAGAGAAGATAAACACCTATGCAGGCCATCAAGAACCACTTTTGTCAATAGTGAAACGTCGAAAGCTTGCCTGGTTTGGGCATGTAACTCGTCATGACTCCCTTTCGAAAACGATCCTCCAGGGAACAGTCGAAGGTAAACGGAGAAGAGGAAGGCAAAGAAAATCCTGGGCTGATAACATCAAAGAATGGGCAGGACACGGTTTTTCTCCACACTTGTACGCATTGCTGAGAATAGAGAGCAGTGGAGGACCCTGTCTGCTGATGCTTCCACCATGGCACCCCTACGACCCATGACGGGTTATGGGGATTGAGATGATGATGATGAATAGGCTTCGGGACTGCGATGCGGCAATCTCTTCCATTTAAACTTGTCCAGTGATTCTTAGCACGTCTGTTAAAATGATACAGCGTACTATCTGCGTCCTCGGTATGATGTGTTGGTAGACATGGGTATCGTTAGGTTATTTAATTTTTCGACAGAGTAACTTTCCGCGTCCGCGTGTGTTTGTTACTGCATTCATCTTGGCATATGAGGGCTTCCCCGTGAAATATTAGGACGTAAGGTGAAGGGTTCTGGTGTGGGATAACCTGCCGTTAGCAATCGACTGTTCCACTTGTCAGAGTCAGAGGGGCGGCGTGGGTTGGAGAAACTTGGGGAGGGAGACTGATGGGCAAAGCTCTGACACAGTGATGGCTCATGCTGCATAGGCTAACGTCCCGTCAGCAAATATTTCTTAGACATGTCAATCGGTGGGCTGTAATGGTTGTGCATGCGTTTGCTGCTGTTGTTGTACTCTTGGTGTGGGTATTTTCTCTTGAGGTCCATGTTTCGTTAATGCCTAGTTTGTTTTTTCCCTGCTCTGTATAGAGGACTGGCACGGGCACCAAATATACGCATGTGTGGCCGGGTGGTTGGTTGGGGGTTTACTGCTTGTACAGAGAGTAGGTTTGGTTTACTAGCCTAACTGCTAGAGGTCTATATTCCTCTCCTTTAATTGGGGTTTCCAGGTTCGATTGTTTTTCCTCTATTGATGTAAGTGTAGCAAATTAACAGGGATAGAGCAGTTTCTCGACTAAACATTCAAACTCTTCAATAACCTCCTCAACAGCGTTCATCTTTGAATAGGAACAACGTTTAATAACTTTCGTTTGAAAACTGATTTGAGTCAAATACAACAAGGTCTTGGATAATTACATAATTACAGTAATGTACAAAGTCAAGTAATATATCAGCATCATTTCAATGGTGCTAAACTTCCTTTGCTCCTTTTCTTAGTATTCATTTTGATCAAGACTGAACTCCAAGTTTCTACCATGTTCGTACGTTTTTTTTTTTTTTTTTTTTTTTTTTTTTTTTTTTTTTTTTAGGGATTAGCTTCCGTCCTTGATAACATTTTTCTCAGTTTTTTCAGTTTAGTCTCTTATTCAAAACTCTCATTTTTCTCTCCTTTGTATTCCATAAGTTTAAAGTGTTCCAATGCAAGGGGGCATTCTTTATAAGCAAGCTTCTAGTACATAGGATTCAGTATCGCTTAGATTTGAATCTTCGAACACAACTCTGCCGCCGCTATAGCTGAGAGCTCTGATAATCGAAAAGCATGAACGTCAAGCATACTTACATAGTATAAGAAATCACAAAAATTGCACAACTAATTTATCATCTTAGAATGCATCACAGATCATAAAAGGACCTAGTTGATTTCCTCAAAACATGAATACACTGAGCTGGACAAAAATGCGTCCTTCTTCATCGCTCTCAATATTCAGACTGCTAAATCATGGCGTCAGTTTTCGCTGGGGAAACGCTTCTGAGCTCCCTAATTGGGTACAAAAATCACGTGACTAATTTTTGACACGTAACGCGACTTTAGCCTAATTATATGCTACTGAATCTTTATAATCTGTTTCTAGGAAAGTAGAAACTTATATGCTAATCTGGGTTTAATTTTTCTTTGGTTAGAAAATAGCCTGTTTCCAAAGAAACAACGATGTACACGGCTACACGTGCTAAGGAAATAAGCTTGCATAGCGAAGTCTTAGTTTGTTCTCGACAATTTGCCGAGCTTCTAGACTACCAATAAATATAAGCGTATAAATTCTAAGTTGTGCGATCGCCTGTAGTTCTGTCTGGAGGTAAATATTATACATATATCTAGTAGTATTGAGTGATTCAGTGATAATCGTTTATTTCATTTCACTAGCTAGATTTCTGTGCAGAAAAAATTAAATTTATAAGTCTGTTATATTCTCTAGTTGACGTGTTTCAGCGAAAAGCAGAATAAATTATAATTTCTAGCTTAAACTCATGCAGCTATAAATACAATTTATTAAATTGCTAGTAATCAGTCGAGAATATTTTAAACTAACTTATAACTGCACTGATTCATCATTGAGTATTGACGAAATACGTATGTATTTCTAATTCATGATGATTGATTTTATGAAGATAACTTATTTCACGGGAGATTTAAACGATAAGACCAGTTCTACGCTTGCAGTTTATAATGTAAGTTATAACCGAGAAATAGTATGTATAAGTATTCTATATGTTGTTCTCTCTTTATTAAGTGAAACTGGGGGGTAGCCCAACTCTACCAGCGTTTTTTAAGTACTGAGATATATCTGTGAAGAACAAAAACTTTTTTTTCTTAAAGACTTGGGTGTATAAAGTAAAACCTGTCTGGCATTGCGTTGGCATCCAGAACGACAGAGTACCCAGTACCTGAACTTTAAGATTTAATGAAGTAACGGGCCTATCGCACCAGATTTAATTCTTCCTGAGAAAAACCTCAAGTACAAATTTCAGCCTTTGTGGCAAGTAAAATATTACAATCAATAACCTTACCGACATTGTTGACACATTGTGGTGTGACCAAGAATTTTACCTTTGATCGAAGTTACAAACCTGACATTTTTCCTAAGTAGTGGAAACCTCGTGATTCTGAACCTGTGAGCCCGTTTAAAACTAATTCTTACCTCGTGATTCAAGTGACACTAACCTTAGTCTGAAAAATATTCGCATAAAGAGAACGCTCCCCGGAACTTTGGATGAACCCAAAATCTGCAGAGCTGGGATCCGCTTCATTAAAAGAAAGACAGATTAAAATGTGTGGGTGTCCTAAAGTTTGCGCCAGATGGCGAACAACAGTACGATTGTAGGTAAGAATGTATGTCAGGGCCCTGATGAATGAACAGAGAGAAAGCAGGAACGAGTGACTCTTTTATGGTTTATCAAATTTCACCCACTTTGTATTTCTTTATGCACGTTTTTTTGTTGCTAACAATATTTTCCTTAGGATAGATTAGAGTATCAAAGTCTGTTCATACCTTTAAAAGGGAAATCATTAGACTACAGCAGATGTATCCGTGACTCTTTGGGGCGATCACTTTTCTTCTAAAAGGGAAAGGATCATACTAATGGGTCTATCATTCTTGTAGCAATTCATTGACTTTATGACTATGTGTATATGTTTGATGTACTTTTATGTGTGGTGATGGAATTTTATTATGATAAATAAAATTCACATAAACTTATTCCAGTGTGTCGGTCAGTTCGTTCCCCATTTTCTATATTTTCATTGTCATAGTTTCACGTCCGTGTGTCTATTGTAGTCACTTATGTGTGTGTATGTGAGGTATATATATATTAATATATATTATACTAGACGGTCTGACAAATCTTAATCTGTTGTAGATGATAGGCTGACTGAGAGAAATCATCTCGAGGGTCAGAGACCGACTCTAATATATTTCCTCCATCTCACTCGTGAAATCTATTTCTATTTTATCATCTCCCATGAGCTATCACTTGTTTCTATTGCTATTCAGAAGGGACCAAACCAAATCTTAATTCACCTATCACAAATCTACGACAGTGTGGATGACGTTTTTGTTACTCTGGTAGGTTTTGGTGACTATTTGTTTTATGTTATACGATGCTAAGATGTTGGTCCATATTTGGTTTGGCTTATGCATATCGATATTGAAATCACAAAGAAGAATAATATCATTAACTGTAGTAATTACTTTATCCATCATGTTTGTAAGTCTTCAATCCATGTTGTTCCTACACTAGGATTACGATAAAGATATCCGATTACAATAGGTCTTTGCTTTTGTGGCTTTATGCATTCTATATCTGTAGTCTCTAGATCGTTTGGTGCTTGAAGTTGTGGGTATTGACGGAAACTCGAGGTCGTAAATTGCATTAGAGGAGTAGCTGAGTACATTCGTGTGTCGTTTTGGAGGATATTTGGATGCTGATGTGCTGGCTGTGCCTCTGATGGTGTTTTCTGGATGTTTGATGTTTGTCGCCAACATACTGGTTCCTTGATCGGATAAGGAAATGTCGCCGCTCTAAAGATGCTTCCTAGGAGCTCCGGATGTGGCATGGAATGAGGAGTGTTCTATGAATGTGTGGTGATGTCTGACGCAATGCTTTTTCAATTTCGTGTTGTTCATCTCAACAGATTTCCTATAGTGTGAGCGAACTGGAGGTATAATAGCTGAAAAACATACCTTTGAGTTTGGGAACAGGAACTGGAAGTTAGATGTGATTTGATTTAGCTCTGTTTGTGCAATTTCGTTATGTTTTAGCGCGTCCGACAGACCAATGTGCACAGTGACCCTGGCTACATTAAGGTCAGTTTCATATATTTTAAGGAGAGTCAGTAGGTCATGCGCAGCTGCCCAGTTTTTGTAGCGAACAGTGACTAATTGACATTTTTGAAGGTCCTTCATATTTTGGTCACCAAAGATGAAGTGTTTCCTTCTATTTGAAAGACGTGTGTGTGTGTGCCGGTGGCAGTGCGTGCTGTTTCTTGTGTTTGAACTATGCTGGGATTGTGTGTAGGTTTCTTGCTGTGATGTGAACTCGCTGTCGGCAGTGGGGGCTGCCGATTAGAAATCTGGACAGAGATTCTGCTCACGTCTGCAGGGAATTTCAGAGTGCACAGGTCATGGTCTTCTTTATGGCTCGGTTCAGCTTGTGTCGTATGTTGTACTTCACTACTGTTGCAATTTCCCCTCTGAGCTTGTGCTTGTGTTACACAGTCTGTATTTATTCTTTTTGCTGTGTGCTTTCTTTCTGTTGTCAAGTTTCGTTCCTCTCACAGCTATTTTTGAGGGACATATGGTCAGCATGGAGCTGTTCGTAAGCGTTTTTGAGGCTGTTCAGCTCTGCTTTTAGTATCTCCATCTCAGACAATATTATTGAAAATTGATCTTGTGACGAGTGCATAAGTAATGTAAAATGGGATGTTGTTGGACTACTGTCAACAATGCTTGATGGGTGCTCTGTCTCTGTGATTTCACTTGTATCAGCTAACGCTGGTGACTTTGGTTTTGTCTGTGACACCTTTTTGCACTCCTTATTGGGAGTTGTGTTTGTTGTGATATGAGCGGGAACAGCGGAATGTGTGACTGCTAATTTCTTAGATCTGGAAGCTTTTGCTGGAATGCTTTGAACCGGCACATTTGAAAAGATGACCTCTCGACTGACTCCAGCAGTATTTGCTGAATTCCATAAATTATTCAAGTCCGTGTTAATCCAGTCTTTAATAGCGCACTCTGCACCTTGTACCATTACTTTATTTGTTGTGTTATAGAAATGGAGGACAACCTCTCCTGTGGAAATAACAACTTCTACAAAAGAACCATTAGCGTCAGACCTTGCTTCTACAGTTGCACTAGATTCATAGTAAAACGTAAGAACCGCACACTGATTATTGTTCTTGTAAGATAATGTTACGGAGGGCGTGAATAGCGTGCTAGTCTTCAAACTTCTAATTTTCTTTTTAACCGCTTTAGTTACATTCAAAATGTAGTCCTTCTGTTTGGTACCTTTTGTGTTCGGTCGGGTCATGGCTACCTAATTTACGGGTAGCATTGTGAACGAGAACGTTAATGACCTGGCGTATTTAATGGGCGTGGCAAACAGAGGTCAATTATAGCCGTTCACTGCTTTCTTGCTCCGCTCTCATCGACAGCTTGACTCGTCGACACATATTTACATGTGACCAATTTCTAAAGCCACGGTTCTCTGACATTCCGTAGGGTGTAATAAAGCATCCATTTCTGTCGGCTACCCCAATTATCAGTGCCGACCATGTGGAACGTTTTGTAATTCCAACACGAAACCGACTTACTATACTTATAATAGAAGATATGCTAGTCTTCATTTTTCCTAAAAATCACAGTTCCTTTTCACATGAACACAATAATATGTATTTCACGATAAAACAACTAACATTGTGTACACTGTGATATAACATTCCTTCAGAAATATTACTAGAAATGCAGTTTAAAAATCCAAATGTACGACTCCACAAAAACACGTCCGCACGCCCGAACTGACGGCATGCCTCACGTGATCATGTCGACACAAGAGAGAGAGAGAGAGAGAGAGAGAGAGAGAGAGAGCTTGAGAAGTACGGTGGTTGTAATATATCTAAGGAGAATATGTTATGCGTAACTATTAAAATGCTTAAAAAATACGCGGTGTTTTTAAACGGTCTGGTTGGGAAGGATTCCACTATCCCATAAGAAACGAGCCGCCACTGTTTCATCGTGTAGTGTAGCGTCTAGTCTATAGTTCACATATAAGCCTACACTTCTTTTTAAAGTGAGGAGTTATTTGAATGGGGCAAACAATGAAGGCAAATGTTCGCTTTCTGGTTATCTTCCCTACTCTCGAACACCTATTGACATTCGATGCCACTGTTGCCTGTGGCGCTGCTATGAGCGTCAATATATTCACTTCCGTGAATTCAGTCTGATATAGCTCCATCAAGCGTCTCCACATTTTATTCAGTTATTTCTGGTGATTTTAGCAGCCATGCTCATGTGTCACTGATATTACCCTAGATACACTAAGATGCATTAACTTGATTTCCCAAAGTGCGCGTTATTTTTCTCAATGAACGATGCTCCATTCCTTAGGTGGGACAATCAGGATTGCTAGAAACGAACATACTAATGGTCGAGCTCCCGCCCTCGTTCGCCCTCAAATTTCCATCTTCCTTGTGGAATGTTCCAGTTGAAGCATGGGTTGGTTTTATCCGACTTTGTTCAATGTATGGCGCAAGTGTAATAATAATATCGTCCTTCTGCGCTTGACGTAACTCTGTTTTACTACACATAAATGTTGAGTTTAGGTACGAGTTATTCCATGCTGAGTGTTGTATACTCTGCTCAAACTCTTTCTTCGTAGTTTCATCGTCCTGGTTATCTATGTTATGGCTAAAAGAACAATTTCTCACAAATTGTCTCACATCGTGTAGCAAACCTGGCCAGAAGTAATTCAAAGAAATATGCCTTACCAGGGCATATGAACCTTTAATGGCGTGGGGTAGGGTTAAATGCATTTCTTGCATGAGGTGGGTGCGAAAGGAGAGTGGGACAACTAACTGCCTCTTATTCCCCACCCGTCTATAGACTAAACCTGTATCCCTGTAAAATGCTTCATGAGGAGTATGGGAGTAATTGCCTCACAATTTAGAAAAGCAAGGCTTTAGGTGTTATCGGCCCTTTGTGCCTATTTCAGCTCCGAAAATATTCGGGCTATTTAAACGATAAGAACTCAGGGGAGCCGCTGGGGTGTTTTATCCTGTGTTCTCTCTCTCTTTCTCTCTCTCTCTCCCTCTCTCTCTCTCTCTTGTGTGGACATTGGTCACGTGAGGGATCTCCAAGAAACAAGAAACATATTTCCTCCCTAAGATGAGAGAGTAGACTAAATCGTCTATTACTGTGGCATTGATTTCCAACCGTAACCTATTGGGTTGAAACATCAATTTCCGCAACTGGAAGAGCCATAGGCGTTATGCTCTTTGCCGGGGCCCCTGTATTTCTACTGTTTCACCAGTGTATTGGTGAGCCTTCACCAAAGATGGGAAAAAACCAAAGCGGAATATACGAGACCCCAATTATACAAGCACCGTATGGTTTGGTTACCCACGGTTACTTGCTCAGTTAATAGAATAGTGGTTGGAATTTTGTTTCATATGCCTGGGGGGTCATGTTTCCCACAAAACGACATACCTCACACACACTAAACCACTCCATCGGCCCCCATGATCAGGCACGCGACATTATAAGGTCCTGCCATAAGCCTCTTACAGTCCGATATGAAGTGTCAGATTTGAATGCCTTACAATATCGTCTTCCAGTTCCCTGGGCCAGAATGTGCTGCTGTTTCTGCCAATGGTATCTTGCGGTTGTTGTTGCTGTTGTAGCTGCTGTGTCGGGTGGTGTGAGGTGTTGGTTTGTATTCTTGGAGTCCGTGAAGGGGTGCTCCTCCCGTTTGGGGTGACTTTCGTGTGGGCGCTTTTTTGCCGGGGTGTCACTGTCTGTGGAGTAGTTTTGAGGAACAGGACAGCTTGGATGGAATGGAATAATTAAGATAATGATGTCTTATAGATTTCACGTTTACGAGTTCGTAATGAACTTGCCTCCCGCTCGGGAAATTAGTGTACTAGAAATTTTCCGTCTGGGACCTTTAAGAGGTTTCTGGCCACTAAACATGATATTTTCTGGACGATAAATTCTTCCTCAGGAATCCTACAAAAGGACTGTGTAAAGCACATAAGGGTGAAAAAGAGATTTGGTGTCCAGCCACATTTAAGATATTCTGACCCAATAGAAGTTAATTGAATTATGGCTCAGCCCCCATGGTGTAGATATATATTTAAAACAAAATACAGCCCAAGCAAGCGTTTCGTTTCGTTGCCCTCGTCAAGAGCGCTGGCGGTCGCTGTCTCGAGAGACTGCGCGTGGCGATCCCGGTACGACTGGGCCCTCCCCAGTTCATCGGTTAGCGAGGCAGTAGTTTAGCTCCTGTGTCCGTAAATCGCAGCCTTCGGTCGTGATGTTAGCAAGCAGTCGCATCTCCGTATCGTGGCTCGACAACAGTCTCGAAAAACGGCCCCGCTCTCGCAACGAGTCGTGGGCCGGCAGTCAGTAATCTGGTGTCGCTTTCGGCCAGTCCTGCCGACTAGTCGGACAGGCGGATAGTGGTTCTCGCAAGAATAAAATCGCCGGGGCCGCCGGGATCCGCTCTGCACAGAGCGCTGTCTCCCTCCCCCGCGCGACGCGAGCGACGAAATGCTCTGTTCAGTCAGACAGTTATCTGGTTGATCCTGCCAGTAGTCATATGCTTGTCTCAAAGATTAAGCCATGCATGTCTAAGTTCACACTGTCTCACGGTGAAACCGCGAATGGCTCATTAAATCAGTCGAGGTTCTTTAGATGACACGATCCTACTTGGATAACTGTGAAAATTCTAGAGCTAATACATCGGCTAGTGACCGTTTCCTCTGACGTCCAGGCCGGGTCATGCTGCATGGGCAACAGCTTGATCTAACATTGCCCAACCTCGTGCCACCGAAAGTTATTTCGGGAGGTACGCTCCTTTGGTCAGAAATGACTAGTAGGGAAGATCAAGATCACTTACCAGCTTACCTGGCGAACTTCTGTCTCTAGCGACTGTGTGTGGTGCCTTCATTGAGCCCTCCCAGTATCAGAAATTGAGACAGAGAGATGTGTCCGTTTCCAGATAGAGCTCGCACAGTCCGGCATTTTCCTCGTTACGGTAGATTAATTGGCATTGTCTGCTAGAGGTTAGCAGCATGCGATTTTAGGGGTTACAACGTTTAATGTAATGTAAAAAGTATTATTAGCCTAGTGAACGCTGTGACGTTTCAGCGTTGGTAGTCACGCACGGTGACCAAGAGACGGGACCCTTTTTCAAATGACCGTCAAACGGAGAAGACGTGTCTTTATATTCTTATAGTGTCGGGCAGGGAAAGCCACACAGTTATATTGTATTTTTCTCATGGACATGGGTCAGTCCACTGTTATGATGAAGAAAGATGAAGTTACAGGTTAGTAATTGACTAAACCTTGTCGAGATGAATTAACAGTCCATTTTAATTAATACTAGTGCCAGACGCATAAACTCACTGTCGGTCGTTGGATTTTCCAACCACGCGTGCATATAGTTATGTCGTTCTGCCTACAGTAATTCAGATTACGAGACAAAGGACTGATATGCAAGATAGCTAATTCAACATAGGATTCTAATTTATATTTGTGATGTAATTCATGATCAACGTACGATGTCTACAGAATGTATAATAAATTGTTTGTTTGGACTCTAGCCATGACTTATCCAGTCTATAAACATTTGGGAATTCAATCATCATTATCATGGTCTCAAGTTAATTTAAACCCACATTCGCGTACTTAACATCAAAGGCACGAAGCTCTAAAGAAGATGAACTGTAAACCCAGACTACACGATTGACTATCAAGCTCTCAACAATCCGTTGGGCTAATTTTACCGAACCGCCTGTAAAAACTGATGGCCGCCCCTGCAACAACTGGTTGGCCATTGATGGGGAACGAAAGAAAGAATTAGTTGGCCATCGCTGAACGAAAGAAAAAAGGAAAAAATTTTTCTTGTTTACATACTTTTACAAACTGTTTACTATTACAAGAAAGTCACATGATGAATAAAAACGACGTTCAACGCATGACTACGAAATGCCAATCTGACGTCACTACATCATGCGTAGATGCCGCGCTTTGAAAGTACAACCGTCAACGCATTCCAAGTTGATGAAGATTTACATGATCAAGAAGACCAGACGATTGAATACGGTTATCAACCAATCAAGAGCAAACAGTACTAGGCATTGATCTAGTCCGTTGATGAACTTGACATCGCCGGAGCCTTTTAAAGATAAGTTTAGACTTAGGACGATTGTCCGTCATATAACACAATACTAAGTCCATTTCGCAGTGCAGGCATGTCCTCTCTATTTATTATATATCTATGTTATATCTGTTTTTTCCGTTGATGTTGTCCCTTATTTGTGGGTATGGATGGGCGGCGGTTTGGAATGAATAACATGGCTCTGAGGATGCCGATATTCATTCTGAATGTTCCTTAAGGCCGTTAGTTAATTGCTTTTAACGAAGAACCCATCGACGACCTTCCGATGATTTTCGTTCGTTCGTAATTGCAATTAATTGACCTTGCATGTTAGATGTCCAGTCTAGTTATAATTGGGGTATTCTAGTGTGTTTAGTTCTAATTTTTATTCAGTTTTGTAACAATGTTTGTAACCTATCGTGTTTTTTCTGACCTTACTATCATTCAGTTTATATTTTTTGTACAATCGTCAATGAGTCCATGTATACGTCACTAATTTTTGTGTACGCAGGTTAGTTTTCTATTCAGTTCATTCTTAATCTCTCACTTCCGTTTTATACCACTTAGTTATAAATGCATTTTTTATTGTGAAAATGTCTTGTCGTATGGTAATACTGTTCTGTAATCCTTGGTTAACACATTGTATTGTTTGTCTTCATTTCATCCTTTTATAATTTAATATTAATGCTATAATTTATTCATTAATAATAGTGTAGATGAATATGATTAAATTTTTATGACTTTTAAGGAGGAATTAGGGACTTTGCACCTATTTGCAGTAGTGGTCCAAGAAATGGGCAATGCACTTTATAGCTCATGATTATGGCATAATATACCATGATTAATTATTATAACTTTATAACATATTAAGACATATTAAATGTTAATTAGTACATTTTCTCAGTACTACATTGTGAACTTAGTAACTATTAAGATTAAATAACCTAATTGTTTAGGGATAATACCCATAATTATTGAATACTAATATGAAGTGCATGATATAATTTCAGCACCTTATATAACTAACTATCATAACTATTTATGATTGATATTAGTTGATATATATATAATATTTTTACAAAATATTATAGATTTGTGGAACTTATAAATAACAGTACAGGAATATTGCAATTTCTTATATTGATTATTCATTCGTTGAGTAATTAGAATTATCGACATAGATTCTAGTGGTGATTACTAGACATAAGTAATTGAATACTTAAATAAATCAACTTCAAGAATGCTTACCTTGGATCATTTCATTAAAATTGGAAAAGATTGTAACAAAAAGGGAGATGCACTCCTGGAATTTGCGGAACAACAACTTGCGAACCATAAGGCAGAAGAGGCTGAAAGGAAAGCTATTGCTAAGGCAGAGATGGAAGAACTTGAAAGAAAAGAGGCTGAAAGGAAGCTATTGCTAAGGCAGAGATGGAAGAACTTGAAAGAAAAGAGGCTGAAAGGAAAGCTATTGCTAAGGCAGAGATGGAAGAACTTGAAAGAAAAGAGGCTGAAAGGAAAGCTATTGCTAAGGCAGAGATGGAAGAACTTGAAAGAAAAGAGGCTGAAAAGAAAGCTATTGCTAAGGCAGAGAAAGAAGAATTAAGACAAGAAGAAGAAAGAAAGATGGCAAGAGATGAAATCCTACGGATTGAAGAAGAGAATAAATTGAAACGACAGGAAATCATACTGCAGCAAGAAATGGAATTGCAACGGCTTAAATTGGAAACAGCAAAACTTAATTCGCAGGGTGCTGCAGCAAGCCAAAATGATAATGCTCAATCGGGATCTTCTTCCAACCGACTTAAGGGCAATTATTACTTTAAGCTACCACCGTTCAAGTTACACGTGGACGATCTATCATCATGGCTGGCGCGCTTTGAGGATATATGTAAGGTCAATAACCTTGACAAAACAGCATGGGCACTTAAACTCAAGGAATTTCTGGATGGCGAACCTGCAAGTGCAGCACAAAATATTGATCCGACATTAGCCACAGACTATGAGGCCATTAAGACTTTGTTATTACGTCGGTTCCATTTGAACGAAGAGGCATGTAGATTACGTTTCAAAAGTTTGTTGCCAGATAATAATAAAGACTTTTCAGGTTTTATTGCTAACATACGCAATACTTTTAACAGATGGGTTGAACTAGCAGGTGTCAACAAATCTTACGACAAGTTAGTCGATTTGTTATTGAGGGATAAAGTGTTATCTTCTGTCAGCCCACCGTTCTTTGCTTATCTGCAAGAACGGAAACCAGAAACTATTGATGAGTTAGAAAAAATTTCTTTAAATTACTGCACCGCTCATCCGAATGCTAACATTTCTGGCTCGTTAATAAGAGAACCACTTCCTGTAGCCTCCAATATGGCATATCATAGTAATAACAAACCTAGAACACACAGTGTGGACAGAGGTAGGTTCAAGGGAAACTATGACATTAATTTTCATAAGGGACGTAATAGCTTTAACAATAACTTTAATAGAGGAAGACCACAAAACAGAAATTATTCACCTCAGTCCAGATACAACAGTAATCCACGTAACTCAAGTTATAATCGTTCATATAATGATAATAACGGTAACAATTGGAACAACAGCGATAATTATAACTCGAGACATCGAGATAACAGTTACAATAGAGGACAACGGAATAATTCAACTGATTATTCTCGTCATCGTTCTCATTCTCGTAGATCGACAAATTATAATCATAATACAGGGGCAGCCGTTACTACTGCTACAACCCCTGGGGTTCAGAGTTCACCTACTAATAACAAAATACAGTCCTCGTCTACTTGTTTTGCAATGAATTATAACGTGGCAAATAGTTGCCCAAAATGTAATCTTATATTTCAGAAGGCAAAAGAGACAGTTCTGAACTGCGGACACATTCTACCAGAAGTCAGTCTGGCAGTCAATGACGGAACAGGCTCGCTGATCTTCAACAGAGGAAAAGTTAATGGATCCGTCGTCTCAGTTTTAAGAGATTCTGGATCGACAACGATTGGAATCCGTCAGGCACTTGTTCATCCAAATTGTGCAACTGGAGAACATGTCAGGTGCATGACCTTTGGTGGAACCATAGAATGTTATCCAACTGCTATTATACATATTGATACACCTTTTTTCACAGGCAACGTTAAAGCATGCATGTTAAGAAACCCAATTGCCGACCTTATGGTGGGATGCATACACGGAAGTAAAGATTGCACACCAGAAGAGATTATTGAATGGGAAAAAAATAATCTATGCATCGGAAATGCAGTAATAACCAGAGCACATACGAAACAATTAGAGACTATGGACACTGAAAACAAGGAAACAGACAAACATGAAAGTATCGAGGTTCATTCTGCTATTGACCGAGTATCCTTTGCTGCAAAACAGAAGGAAGACAGGTCATTAACAAAATTTTTTGCACTGGTAGACAAAGTTGGCAATCTTGCTATGAACAATAATAATAGTCATTGGTTTATTATTAAAAATGACATTCTACTAAGATGTTTTATGGATAAAACTCATGTAAGACAACAGGTCATGGTACCTTTTGCTTTTAGACGTTACATACTTCAACACGCACATGATTCTAAGTGCGCAGGTCACATGGGATAAACTCGGACACGTTCTCGAGTATTATCTTCTTTTTTTTTTGGCCAGGAGACTCACGTGATATTTCACAGTACGTACGCTCCTTAGTACGTAAATGCCAAGAAGTCCAAAAACACGAGGAGCCTTTCACACGGCGCCTATTCAAAGCTTGTGACATATCTGTGAGACCCTTTGACAAGATGGCCATTGATATTATTGGCCCACTTTTACCATCAGCCAGAGGAACATAGATTTATTCCACGTGCATCGATTTATGCACACGATGGCCAGAAGCCATTCCATTGAAAACAACCACCACCACAGATGTAGCTGATGCACTACAATGATCAAATCTCTAGAGTAGGTTTTCCTAGCAGACTTTTGTCAATCATGGATCTCAATTTTATCCTCTGATACTATGACAAAAATAAGACTTGGAATAATCATCCAGAATCTTTCAGCAGCATTTATCACCCAATGAGGAAAATGGTGCTGTAGAAAGAACTTAACCGTACACTCAAACAAATGTTACATAAAGTTACAGTTAACCATCCACAGGACTGGGACAGCTACTCCCAGCTTTGTTGATTCGCTTGATCGAGAGGTGACACATGAACAAAGGGCTTCTATCCTTTCAAAATTAGAGGGCTTTGGCGCTCCACCAAGTGGTCCTATTAATAAAAAGACTTATTGATTTACTGCGAGATGACTCAGGATACCCAATGTAATCTTTCAAAGTGAAAACCCTCCAGTCCCAACAGGGCATAGGCCTTCAACAAAACACGTTTTTGACAAGTCCTAGATTGTCATGTGCCATCACTCAAGGGCAGTCCAAGTTTTAGATGGACAACGTTTTCTACACTCTGAAGATTCCAATATGCAGATGTACATTGCACTGCTCGCGCATTCACACCAACACTTTCCAGACAAAACTGATGACTGATAAGTATCAACAGGTTTCCAGCAGTGTGTGTCCTGAACATCAATCGAAGAAGACAGAGGTTCTTGACATTTCTTGGATGCCATTCCCACTGGCACTTGTCTAGTTCTTGTCATCAGTTCCACGTTAGGTAACATTGTCATACCATTTAGTAATCCCTCGGCGGAACTAGCAAGCACCCAGAATGAATGAAAGTCTGAAGCTTTTTGGTTTTGTCATTTGGAAGTTCTCCATGTCTCTGAGCCATACACCAAGGATTGACTTACATGAGAGCTGAAGATTTCTGTGCTTTCTATGGTCCTATTGTCTTGAGAGTCCATATATTTCCCAATGCAATGAAAGCTCCTTCCACACACTCTGCCTAAGGAATTCTTATTTTTGATATCTTTTGGGCTGTCACCTCCAACTTTGAACTATTATTCGGAGTAAACCAAGGACATGTGTACCATTAGCTACAGACTTGTAGTTGGGTTTCCATGTCCTCAACCCTGATTACATTACCTGCAAGAATTCAGCATTATTTTTGTCTTTTGGACCCCCGTGTAAAGCAGACCCAATTGCTGTGACCTCTTGGCGAGTGAACTTCAATTTGTCCTGCATCTGATTACGGTTATGGGACAGAAGAGCCAAGTCATCAGCAAAATCCAGATCATCCAACTGCTTAGTCAGAGTCCACTAGATTCCATTTCTGTTGTGTGTTGTCGATGATCTCATAACCCAATCTATTGCCAGCAAGGAAAAAAAGGAGACAAGAGGCATCCCTTCAACACTCACTGTTCTAATCCCAAACGGTTTCTGTATATCCTTCATGAAGAACTCTGCATGTCATGTCTTCATATGTTTTCTTTATTAAATTAATGATCTTCAGGGGTACTCCATAATGCCTCATCAATTTCCAAAGTGATTCTCTGTCTACACTGTCAAATGCCTTTTCGTAGTCCACAAATCCGATGTATAGTGGTGAATTCCATTCCAGACTTTGTTCAACTATTATTCTCACTGTGGCTATCTGGTCTGTACATGATCTGTTTTGTCGAAAACCTGCTTGTTCATCTCTCAGTTTCTTGTCTATGAAGCTCTTTTAAAACAACTCACCAGGATAATCCTGTTTACATACCTTTTTTCTGGCACTGATAATAACATTATTACTCTATAATTTGGGCAATATTGTAACTTTCCCTCCTTAGGCAACTTAACCAGATATCCTTCCTTCCATTCTGATGGTATCTCTTCCTTTTCCCAGACTTTACCAAGTAATTTATATTACCTCTCTAACCGCCGTGTCGAATCAAATGCTTTGATAAAGCCTACAGCTGGAATGCCATCAGGTCCAGACGCTTTTCCATCTCTTAGAAGCTTTATGGCTTTCTTTATTTCTTCCTTCGTTGGTCTTTCACCGTTAATTTGTAGCTCTTCTTCTGCTGGCTGGAGGTCCGGCGGGTTTAATAAAAGACTGGTTATTGATTGAAGGTCCCCAAAATGACTCTGTCCACCTCTTCATCCTATGAATACGTAATTAATCTCCGGAATAACATTATTTATGCCAGCCATATCGCCACAGCGTCATCTGAGGCTGCTAAAACAAAAGCTAGAACTTTCCAAAACAGTAGTAGACGATTACGTCAAGTATTTCCAGGAGATCAAGCTTATGTGTTATTGCCACATAACAATAATAAACTACTCATCTCGTGGAACGGTCCATACCAGGTTATCAATAAGATTTCTGATGTTGATTATGTCCTGGACATTAAGGGACATCATAAAATATTCCACATAAATATGCTCAAACAATTTCATACTCGACCTGAACATCTACAAGCTATTTTTCATGAACTAGATGACACTGTCCGTACCTAGATGTCACTATTCTAATTTGTCTGTTATCCAGGAAGAAGAATCTTCTTTTCCTGAGGTACAGTTAGCTTTACCTGTACCTGTAGTACAGCCTAGTGAATCTTTGCGGGACGTAACCATCTCTTCGTCGGTTTACACCACATCAGCATCAACAGATTGCTAAACTTCTACAATCTTATCCAGATGTGTTGACCGACGTTCCAGGTCGCACATCAGTCATTAGTCATGACATCACTCTTAACGATGATACTCCAATTCGGGTACATCCATATTCTGTTCCTCTACACTTTCTTACTAAAACTACTAAGGAACTTGAACAGATGTTATCTTTAGGAATTATTGAAACTAGTAATTCCCCATTTTCTTCTCCATTAGTTATTGTCCGAAAGAAGGACAATAACATTAGACTATGCGTCGACTATAGAAAATTAAATGCACAAACGATAGTTGATAGCGAACCACATCCACTTCTCGACGACTTACTGCCACGTCTATCGACTGCAACTATATTCACTAAGATAGACTTAACTAAAGGTTATTGGCAGATACCACTAACCGAAAAAGCTAAATACTACACAGCGTTTTCCACTCCGCAAGGTCTATACCAGTGGAATGTTATGCCTTTTGGGCTTGTTAACGCTCCAGCTACCTTTGTTCGCATGATGCGACACATTTTTTTCAGGTAGACCAGACATTATTACATACATAGACGACATATGCTTATTTAGTTCATCTTCTGAGGAACAGTTTTTGGGTCTGGAAAAGGGCTTGGACACATTAAGAAGGAACAATTTAACTGCGAAACCCGCAAGATTACAAGTAGCATGGCATGAAATAACTTTTTGGGGTCGCATTATTGGAGCGGGATATATCCGAACACTACCCCAGTATGGTTTCTAAAATTTTAAACATTTCCGTTCCTCAAACGAAGAAACAGGTTAGAAGCTTGTTAGGTCTAGTCCAATATTACAGTAGATTCGTACCTAACTTGTCATCTATCACGGCTGTCTTGTCCTCATTATTAAAGAAGGACATGCCAGTGAAGGTGACATGGACTAGTGAGTGTAATAATGTTTTCCTTAATATTATTAACATATTTTCAAACCCACCAATCTTGAGACTAACTGATGCTTCCAAAAAGTTTATTCTCCGCACAGATGCGAGTAACTACGGCATTGGCGCATGTTTGCTCCAATATCATGACGACATCCTCCATCCAAACTTGTACGTCTCACGGAAACTGAAACCACCAGAAGTCAAATATTCAACTGTCGACCGCGAACTTTTAGCAGTGGTGTGGGCAATAACGAAGTTGGAAAAGTTCCTGCTGGGAGCCCCGTTCGTAGTACAGACAGACCAGAAAGCCGTAGCATCACTACGACGGGCGAATCATAAAAGTCCAAAGCTCACCAGATTCGCTATTCTCCTTCAACCTTTTGACTTCTCAATCGAGTACATCACAGGAGCAGATAACGTCCTGGCAGATACTCTATCTCGAAACCCTACTGATGTCGAGTCCTGAACTATATTAACGTCGTAGATACTTACTCAAAATAAATAGCACTATAATGGCTGTTCTACATAGACATGAACTATTGCCTACAATACAAGTATCTGCTTACTAAAGACTTTATATACGAAATGAATGAAATCAATTGACTCTATGTTCGTATTTACGCCAGGACTTTGCTTGATATCCTTTACTAATAAAACTATTGGACACATTTCCGGGCATCAAGTGAACATAATAGAAAACACTATCAAAGTAACTCAGTATGCGACATGAACTATTGATAATAACGTCGATACTTATGAACTGAAACACTTAAACATTTGTTTGTTAATTGGAATTCACAAGGATCAAGCCTACGTATGGATCATCTTATCCAACTTTAATTAATTTTAATTAAGTCGTTACAATAATGGAAATTCAAATGAAAGTGAGATAAATATTGAGAAAAAAAAAATGAAATTTGGAAAAAAAATTAAAGAAGAAAAAAAATAAGAACTCACATGATTCTTAGATAATGTTATTGTATGTAACTATTATATTATATAGTTAATAATTATGTGGATACATCACATACTACATTATTGTTTAAATTGGTTAATTTAGATAGGTATTAACAACTTAATACTAAACTTAATTAATGTCCAACACACATAACTAAGTTAAATTTATACATTACTTTTTTCTCCACTTTATTCTTCATTTATTTATTTCTCTCTTTATCATACCCTTTCATTTTTCTTACATTAGATTTTCAACAACTTTATTCTTATTCCACACTCAATATAATTAATTAGTTTAATTTTAACTCTTTAAATTAGTCTGACATGACATTTCATTGCGACATATTTTGAGTTAATTAATTATTTAATTAGATATCAACATTAGCCATTCTCTTTTAGTTTATATCAAAAATTTTATGTATAAAACATTTATAATATATATATGATCATTAATATATTAGATGACTGTTAGTTAGTCGACATGACCACGACGTCTGTTTTCTAGACAGAACATCGTAGGCCCATATGCCGCATTTTTGGTTAAATTTTTTGATATTGTTAAAATTTTTTTTTGACATATTCATTCAGATAGGTTTTTGAAAAAAAAAAAATCTATCTAATAGATTTTTTTTTCCCCCATAGCTCGTGGACAGGGAATTGTTACGGTAGATTAATTGGCATTGTCTGCTAGAGGTTAGCAGCATGCGATTTTAGGGGTTACAAAAACGTTTTTAATGTAATGTAAAAAGTATTAATTAGTCTAGTGAAAAACGCTGTGACCATTTCAGCGTTTGAGTAGTCACGACCTCACGGTGACCAAGAGACGGGACCCTTTTTTTCAAATGACGTACGTCCAAAACGGAGAAGACGGTGTCCTTGGATATTCTTATATTGTTTGGGCAGGGTAAGCCACCAGCACAATTATATTGTATTAACTTCTCATGGACATGGGTATAGTCCAATGTGATGATGAAGAAAAGATGAAGTTACAGGTTAGTTAATCTGACTAAAACCTTGTCCGAGACTGAATTTAACGTCATTTTAATTAATACTAGTGCCAGATTGACACGCATAAAAACTCACTTGTCGGTCGTTGGAAGTTTTCCAACCACGCGTGCATTTAAAAAAGTTTTTAATGGTCGTTCTGACCCTACAAGTAATGTCCAGAATTACGAGACAAAGGACTGAATTATGCAAGATGGCTAATTCAACATAGGATTTTACAAAATTTATATTTGTGAATAAATTCATGATCCAACGTGACGATATGGGTCACTACAGAATGGTAAAATAAAATTGTTTTGGTTTTAGTTGGACTCTAGCCATGACTTA
>JAMPIV010019528.1:0-55330 GCA_024509875.1 Oreohelix idahoensis | reverse complement strand
ACCCCCCCCCCCCCCCCCCACCCCCCCCCCCCCCCCCCCCCCCCCCCCCCCCCCCCCCCCCCCCCCCCCCCCCCCCCCCCCCCCCCCCCCCCCCCCCCCCCCCCCCCCCCCCCCCCCCCCCCCCCCCCCCCCCCCCCCCCCCCCCCCCCCCCCCCCCCCCCCCCCCCCCCCCCCCCCCCCCCCCCCCCCCCCCCTATAGAAAAAAGTTCAGGAATGCTAAACTAATGTCAGGTGAGACATATCACCAGTTCTCTGCACGGATAGAGACATACTTGGAGAAATGGACTTCTCTGGGGAAAACCCAAGATCTTAAGGAAATGGTCCTTATAGAGCAGCTAAGAGAGTCCATGGCTCCAGACCTGAGAAAGTTTCTCATGGAACAAGGTGCAGAGAGGCTGGGTGAGTTACTAAATGTTGCTGAAAGATATCAGGCAGCTCAAGCAGAGGTAACAGGTAATAAAAAGAAACAGGTAGACAATTTTCAGGCACCACAAAACTTTAATAAATTTGATCATAGAGATCAGAACAAAGGTAAGCACCAGTTTGATAGGCCACGGTATGATAATAAAAATAAAACCCCACAATTCGATGAAAGGAAATTTGATGAAAGAAAATCTTTCAACCAAAAAAAGAGGTGGTGTAACCATTGTCGGATGGACAATCATGATACTGACCGCTGTAGAAGGAAACCTGTGCATATTACCACCCTTCAGATCAGGACGACCTCTAGAAAGGAGGAGGATATTATGATAAATACCACTCCAGATGAGATGAGGAAGGCACAGGCTGGGGATAAGACCCTCAAGCCTTGTTTTAGAAAGTTGTCCAATTGTCACACACCTTCAGGAAAAGGAGACTTCTATATGAAGAACAAACTGATATACCGGAAGACCGGAACTAGATCCAAAGGTCAGGGACAGCTGGTACTTCCTAAAAGGTATAGGGCAGACTTAATAAGGAGCTTACATGTGAGAAACGATGGGGACCATGAAAAAATAGGTACCATCATCCAAAATGTAGCTCAAAATTATTATTGGCCCAAGGCAAGGTGGGACATTGAGAATTTTGTAGAAAGGTGTAGCATAGCACATGAGGGAACACCCACAAGTGGGAACATTGATCAGGACCTGGACACGACGCTGGGCAAACGTAGGCCTGACAATAGAAAGAATAATAAAGTGGACCAAGTGGAATGGGAAGCCCCTTTTCTCGGACAATCTTCAATTGACTGTTTTACAATGGCCACTATGCAGAGAGTGCAAAAAGATGTCTTACCCCAGGATAAGCCGAAAATCCCTCAATCGGACTTATGTAAAATGGAGGAAGAAGATGTAGAGAGGAAATCTCTCATCAAGAATTCTAAGTGGGGAGAAAGCCCCCCCCCCCCCCCCCCCCACCCCTCCCCCCCCAATCCCACTCCACCATATACCCCCCCCCCCCCCCCCCCCACCCCCCCCACACCAAACATTTTCCTATCTCCCCCTCCCCCCCCCCCACAAAAAAAAAAAAAAAAAAAAAAATTGGTAGCGGTCGTTTTGTGCATGATGACTCTGGGAAGAAAAGTCATCACAACAGTGCTTCAAGTGCAAAGGACCTGACATGTGCCAGGAAAAATAAGTTTGTGAATTTAAAAGTCCATATGTAACTGTTAAGAACGTGGACTGATGAAAAGGCAGAGGAAAATATTACATCATCATACCAATATGTGAATGAGCTGACCACTCGTTTAAAAACTGGCTGGAAACTTGCCAATGAAAATTTGAGACAAGCCAGGAAAAAACATGCTGCCTATTACAACAAGAAAGCTAAAGACAGAGATTTGGCTGTGGGAGAGAAGGTACTGCTTCTTCTACCCGGTAGCCAGAATAAGTTGCAAATTGGATGGCAAGGTCCATATACAGTTCTAGAGAAGGTGTCTAGAACAAATTATAAGATAGATAAGAAGGGGAAAGAAAAAATCTATCATGTGAATCTCCTGAAGAAATATTTGGAAAGAGAAAATCAGGAAGAGACACAATTGCTGACCTTGTCTATTGCAATGGAGATGAAAAAAGAACCACTTTCATCATTTGAATATCCATTACACCCCTGTGAGACAGCTGCACAGGTGAAAATTAGTACACACTTAACGAAAGATCAGAAGGAGAGAGTGCAACAGGTTCTAAATGATCCTACAGAGGTGGTAACGGACCGTCCGGGGCATACAAACTTATTGGAATATGATATGAAACTTATAGACCCAACACCTGTATGTATGAAAGCATATTCGATTCCTTTCGCTAAGGAGAAAGCTTTGAAGGAAGAGATAGACTATTTGTTGAAGGAAGGAATTATTTCACACAGTGAATCTTCGTATAGTTCCAGTGTGGTGCTCTTGAGAAAACCCTCTGGAGAACATAGACTCTGTATAGATTACAGGAGACTGAATGCAATCACAGAAGGTCAGGTGGATCCATTGCCGGATACAAATCAGCTGTTTGCCAGGCTGAATAAAGCTAAATATTTCTCAAAGGTGGATCTGAGCAAAGGCTACTATCAGATTCCAGTAAAGCCTGAGGTTAGACCTTATCTAGCTTTTAGTACCTCAGAGGGACACTATGAATTTAACAGATTACCATTTGGATTGAAAAATGCACTCAGTGTCTTCTCCAGAATGATGAGAAAATTGTTGGATCCTCTGAATAATCCATGTATAACAAACTTCATGGATGATATCCTTATAGCGACAGAAACATTTGAGGAACACATTGACTCTCTGAACATGTTGTTTGATCGACTTAAAGAAGCGAATTTGACAGCCCCACCAACCAAATGTTGCGTTGGATGTAAAGAATTAGAATTCTTGGGGAATCCCAAGAGACCTGTGAGTTTGGCATCAGTCACATGCACAGTTTGGCTTCAGTCTCATGCAGTGACATCCTTGTGGGAACAATGGCTCTTCTTTTCCGTTGTCTCCTCAGAGTCCGCCATAAACCACTCACAGTTCATCAGGGAAACATGACCCCTGACCCCAAGAACTTGGAGAATCAAGGTAATCACCAGGCATAGATAGAAATTTATCTATGTGTATATAGAATTAGAGACTGACATATAATGTCTGTTTTAAGTGGGGAGAATTGTAGTGAAAAATTCTAGATACCCCTATATAAATTGGAACAAAACTGGAAAATTAGAACATAAATGTAAAGCCGAACGAAATAATATGAAAGAAAGAAGAATGGTGAAAGACCAGTGCTTTCCCAATAGCGAACGCCTGCGCTGTAGAACGCCATAATGGCTGAACAAGAGACCCTCCTTTTTCTACTTCGTCTGCATAAACTCTACGTAAAGACTACACGCGAATCACAGTCGTTTCTAAAAATAAAACTGGTACTGTATTTCGTAGAAGACCTTGATGTGCAAACTGCATAATGACCTAGATACAAATACTACATTAATGAAATTATACACACAAAGTTGACCTAAAAAGACAGACGGGCTAAGCAGAGACGAGAAAGGATAGACGGAGCGAAGCAATAATACTACGTCGTCTCACGATTAAAAAGTGATAGCCAATCACACGCGAAACGCATGAAGGCCTGATTTTTTCAAATAAACAGTGATAAAAAACACTAACGATACGAGGTTAGGTTTTGAAAACAGGTTTAAAGTCTTATTGGGAAACCTGACATTCTACTGTTTTATGTCTAAGCTCCTGAAATTAGGCTGACAGTACAGAAGACATCCCATAGTATGGAAGTGAACAGGTGGTAACAGCCAATACATGACTATCATAGAAAAATACATATTTTGAACGAAGCCACTTAGCCCCATTAAACTTATATATTCTTGTACCTTAGGACTTGCTGACAAAGAATATGTTATGTGTTACGCAAATAGTCTATTAATTAACAAATTATAGCCAAAATACTATAGTGGGGTTGACTGACAGCACAAGATCATATCTGCTTATTTTTTTAAGGCATGTTTGGAAAACACTGCTTTGGGGGGGAAATGAAGCCGACAAGTTAGAAACGATTTGATTGGCTGTGGTAAAATGTAAGGCGAAACCTTATTGGTCTAACTGCAAATACAAATATTGTTGTTAATGGCAACTTATAGGATGGATAGTTTTTTTTTCAAAAGCTCATGTAAACATGGCCTGATTGGTTAGAACGTTAGATATGGTCAAATAGAAGAGTCAGTTCACTGCCATTTTGGAAAATAAATCCTCTGAAAATCAAGTGCGTTGAGAACAGGCTAAGAATTTTCTAATAAAGGAAAAGCCTGGACAAAGGCAGATCGAAATTGTGCCAGAATTCATCGCCAGTCAACGTTACTTGTTTAATATTTCCTTGAATTGTGGTAAGCTAGACATATTTAATATATTTTATATGAAAATTGAATGTGAAATGATAAATTATGTCTGTATGTGTGTAGTTCAGTAGCAAACATGAGGCAAAGCCTAGATATTGCTCCACCTTGTAAAGATTGTCAGAGAGGAGTATAACTGCCTATACAGATAGACATATTGGATTGCCATATGTAACATGACACCTATCCTATTGTATAGAAGGGATTAACGCTGGAATTGCAGAGGCGTTGTAACCATTAGGGAGAGGAATACTGGTGTATATTGTCACATGAAAAGCTAGCAGTTGGCCTACAGCTCTGAACTTTATGTTTGTACTGTCTTGTACGTCAGTGTGGAAATATATTATATATTAGTTATGAAGAAGGAGGCACACCCTTCTTATTTCAGGGACCGTGGTACTGATGTTAATATAGCAGCACATGGTCTGAGCCTTGCTTGATCCAGAACTCTGGCAGCAGACTCCTTGCCCAAGATATCGGCCATTGTGGGTTTTTCTAGCAAACTAAGAAGCAAGCGAGCAGAGGATACAGTTTTCCTGCAGCCGCTATATGAGCTAAGAATGTTTCAGCACGAGCAGCTCACCCTTGTATAACCCACCTCAATTGAACTTACATAAATAGTCCAAGAGGGACAGTAATTGTTTTAAAAAGTAAAAGAATCTGTGAATCCTTTAATATTATTTCCACCAGTAACAAACACATGAAGTCGTGATGACAACCAACAACCTAGCTCAAACAGCCAGTATTGCCTCATAATACTACCTCACAACATTACACTCATATTATAATAATATTATATGTCGGGACAAAGATCCATTGTATAAAATTTTGTACATAAACATTGTGTTTACATTTGATTGTGATTCCTGATTCACTGTGTAGTAGGATCAGGATATCTATTTATTGAAAAAAATTCAATACATTTGTTAAAATTTAACCCTTGACTTAATAAGATAATCTTTAGAGTGTTAGTTGTTTGTGACTGTCATATTGTTGTCAATTTGTTGAGGATGTTAACTTAGGTGTATCTGTCTGTTGGTTGTTGTGAATTACACTACCTCACTATCATAACCCTAGACATTAAACGTAGTCATAATTAAATTCAAGAATAAGTCTGATTGAGGTCTAAATGTGGTAGCAAGTAAGGTCATCTGTAACACACCAAACTTATTAGATACAGATACCTTCACAGCTGATCTCAGTCAGTATACTAAGTCCCCTATAACTATATTTATATAATCCCAACTTACCACACTATCTATCTATCTATCTATCTATCTATCTATCTATCTATCTATCTATCTATCTATCTATCTATCTATCTATCTATCTATCTATCTATCTATCTATCTATCTATCTATCTATCTATCTATCTATCTATCTATCTATCTATCTATCTATCTATCTATCCGTCTGTCTGTCTGTCTGTCTGTCTGTCTGTCTGTCTGTCTGTCTGTCTGTCTGTCTGTCTGTCTGTCTGTCTGTCTATCTATCTATCTATCTATCTATCTATCTATCTATCTATCTATCTATCTATCTATCTGTCTACCTGTCTGTCTGTCTGTCTGTCTATCTAACTATCTATATTTATGCTTGCCCGCCCAACTGTCTGTCTATCTACTTGACTGACTCTGTCTGCCAGCCTGTCTTGCCTTGTCTGTCTTGCCTTGTCTTGTCTGTCTTGCCTTGTCTGTCTGTCTTCTCATCGTTACTGTCCATATGTTAATCTTGTCTGTCCAGTACAGTGTAGGCTTCCTACTGAATGTTAGTGCTGGATAATTTCACTTAAACGACAGTTTTGAACTATCTATTTCACCCTGATATGTGGTCTTGCCATTTGAATATATTTATTGTTTTCTCTTTAAGGTGTTTGTTTTCTTGTATTGAGACACGCTTTTATCAACCATAAACAAAAATCCTTCACTTATATCCGAGCACAACTGCCAATCGAAAAAAAAACACGAACTCTATATCTGAATTCTAGTGCAATGTGACAAATACTAAGCCCTGAAAAGGACTACTAGTGTCTTATCAGCTGATATGATGAAACCCTGAAAAGTGCTAGTCATGTAATTTTAGAAGTACGATTTCGACTGCAGTTTTTCTTAACTAGTGATATGGCATACAATTATGCACTTATATGGAGTTACATATATACAAGGGGATTGACATAAGTCTTGGGCCTGACCATGAAGGAGTCACAGGAGGAAGATGAAACTTGGCACATTTAAAGTTCATTATATTTGCACTGAATGTGTGAAGTATGCGTTTGTTTCTTCAATAGGTTTTCCCGCTACGGTGCACGGCGCAATGTACCCTATTGACCGGATCTGCTGCTCCAAAGATTTGACAAAACAATGGAAAAGAAGGAGGCCAGAGCTGTGATAAAATTTCTGATGTTTCAGGGAAAAACACCTACAGAAATACACAGGGAGATGGAACCAGTGTTTCGTGATTCTTGTCCTTCATATACTTCGGTAAAAAAACTGGTGTCAGCAGTTTAAGTGCGGCCGCTCAAATGTTGCTGATCTGCCAAGATCTGGTAGACCAGCCTCAAAGTGCAACGATGAAAATGCAACAAGAGTGAAGAAAATCATTGACCAGGATCGAAAAATGACAATTGTGGAGATAGTTAGTAGAGTAAAACTAAATGAAAGAACAGTTTATAGAATTTTACACAACAGACTGAACATGAGAAAAGTGTGTGCACGCTGGGTTCCGCGACTGTTGACACGTGAACAGAAGCAAAAGAGGGTAAATTGCTGTCAACAGTTGCTCAAAAAGTGTCAGTCAAAAATTTTTTGGGAAACCATGGTGACAGTAGACGTGACTTGGGTACACCATTATGACCCCGAATCCAAAATTGCCAGCATGCAATGGAAAACCCCGGGAACCCCAACACCTGTCAAGCCGAGAGCGCAGAAATCTGCAGGAAAAGTGATGCTGACTGTTTTTTGGGACGGCAAAGGTGTCCTTTTGAAAGATTATCTGCCTCGTGGCAAGACAGTTAATGGACAGTACTATGCAGATCTTCTCACCAAACTAAGAAAGGTTGTGACTAGGAAACGAGGGATAACGCGCACTCAAAATCTTCCTTTGCTTCAAGACAACGCACCCTCTCACAAAGCACGGCTTGTGCAGCTAGCAGCCAACGATTTGAATATTGAAATTCTTCCACACCCACCATATTCTCCAGATTTGGCTCCATCAGACTTTTCTATTCCCAAATCTTAAAAAACAGCTAAAAGGAAATCATTTTGACAGCGATGAAGAGGTTATACTGGCATATGATGACTGGTTTAGTTTGAAAAATAGGGTGTTCTACTCCCAAGGTCTTTTCAAGGTCAAGCAGAGATGGCAGAAGTGTGTCAATTCAGACGGTGGCTATATTGAAAAGGAATTAACACTATACAAAATTTCAGCTCTCTGTGACATGTCCTTCATGGTCAGGCCCAAGACTTATGTCAATCCCCTTGTAAGTATGGTATGTGTGTGAATAAATGAATACGTGGCTTTCGTAGACTACATTTTAAACTATTCATTCATTCATACAGTAACACAAAATAACAAATCATCCACATCTGCACACAAATGACTGCTTTGCCAAATACCACGAGGCAAAATAGTTTCATTTTAACAATGACGGGAAAATTAACAGTGTATATAGTTTATTTTCATTTCTTGTGTGCTTTTTCTAAATGTGCCAACAAATTTCCAGTTGTGATAAAAACTTTATTTATGATCAGAAGCAATTGAAATTTTCCTACGTTATGTAAAAATGGATGTACTATAAAACGAAAGTATTTAGGAGTTCTACTACTTTAAAATGTTATTTCAAATTATTTAAGGGCCCCCTCCCTTGCATTGATCAAACATGGATCTGCCGTTAAATTCGGAGTCGGAATCGGGACTTTTTTCCGACTCCACTAAAAAATGACCGATTTCACGACTTGGACTCCTCAGCCCTGTTCTCAACCCTTTGGACTTCATCGCACTCTTACATACCCTTCAAACTTCATGGCACACTAATATTTAAGTACATGAGTATGGTAAATACCTCTACACCTCACGGTAGAAGGGGAACGACTAAGTAAGTAAGTAAGTAAGAGTATGGTAAATATTTAAAAATTCACTGAGATCATAATACAACGTTCCTTAATTTTTGTGATGGGCTGGTGTATGATGATAACTCAACTTATTATTTTGTCGTTGAATTGTACATGTGAGATTCTTTCATAGTATTTTACCATAACTTATAATATTGTATAACATTCAACTGTGTTTTCTGTATGTTGTCATGGCACACTAGGCAGACACCCGCGATACACCAGTGGAACACTGGTAGCGGAGCCTTGCTGATAAGGACTGCTAGTGTCTGTCAGTTAGGAAGATGAAGCCTTAAAAATGGCTAGACTTTGCACGCCACTAGAACAGGAGAGATCTAGTCGGTATGAAATACCGGTAAAAATAATTTAAAAAAAAATTGAGGTTTTGCCTTCTAGTTGCGAGTCACGTCACTTTCATCCTAGATAAATTTCGTCGGTTGTATCAGAACGTAATTACCACTAAAAGAATAAGTGGCCTACGTCAATTGAAGTATAGTGTTGATAAAAACTAAGCCCTGAAAGTGACTACTACGTATATTCTATCTGCTAGCATGATGTAACCCTGTAAAGGGCTAGCCCTGAAAACCTAACAGTCTTTGTGGGAATCACCACTGTGCAATCCCCGCCACCCAATGACTTGCTGTTTGTCTGGTTCATCATCATGTGACGTATTATCTCCAGAACGTCGTCTCCATTACAGCTGCTCTGAACGCATCACGATTCTGGGCAAGTCGACCTGCATCAACCAAAGACAAGTTCAGACTTTCTGTGATGTCCTGGGTCCACCGTCGTCTAGGTCGACCCCTTCCCCTTTTTCCAGGGACCATGCCTTCCATCACTAATTTTTCCAGACTATTATGTCTTTTTATATGACCAATAAATTTCAGCTTCCTTATTGCGATGGTATTTAAAAACCAATTTTCCTCTACGTTTAGTGAGTGCAGTACTTCTCCGTTGGTCTTTTTTTTCTGTCCAGGGTATTCTCAACATCCTTCTGTAGCATTTCATTTCGAACGATGTAACCTTCTTTGCAGCTGTTTTATTGAGTGTCCAAGTCTCGCAGCCGTATGTTGCTACTGGGAATATACATGCTCTGATCAGCTGTAACTTTGTTTCTTTGCTTGTGCCTTGCCATAGGTTTTTCATCTGTATTAGTTTATGTGAGGCAATTGCAAGTCTTCTTTTATTTTCTACTGCACAGTCGCCAGAGCTGTTGATGATTGATCCTAAGTATTCGAATTCATTAACACCTTCCAGTTCTTCGTTATCAATTTCAATTTCTGGTTTGGTCTTTGTGTGGTCAATACTTTGGTCTTCTTGGTGTTTAGGTATAGATTCTGGGCCTCGCTATGTTTTTTTGGTTGACAGAATTAATTGTTCAAGTCCTTCTGGGTTGGTTGATAGGAGGACTGTGTCGTCAGCATATCTGATTTCCGAGATATGGTACCCGCCGATGTTAAATGGGTCAAGCTCTGTTTTTGTCTGGTTAGTACCATTATTTTCAGCCTCTATGAGAGAAATAGTGCTTCTTGCTTAGTCAGAGGGATCGTCACGCCAGGCATCTAGGTACCTTCATGAAACGAAGTGCAGTGTTGGCCCGAGGGCTGGGTTTATATAACAATGGGGCTTTGCACTTAGGATGTATGGCAAGGGGGCCCCCAAACAGCACAAAGGCGCTTAACGTAGTTCGGCCACTCTGACGAGACTGTTACCGGGGGATGGCCGCTACTATCTGAAGCATCTGGGAGCCATACGCTGAGCTTGACTGCTCAAGGTGGACCAATGGACTTGGGTCACCGCTGCAGAACAACACTGCGACTGCTGAAAGTCGATACCACTCTTGGGCAGTATGAATCCCTCTTTTATGAAAGTCTGTAGCTTATTGGCTGCTGCTTTTATTGTTCTCCGTATTTCACAGCCGTACAATAGAACAGAACTGGCACTGACAGCAGCAATGGACAAAAAAAAAACTATAAAGAAACCTCAAATACTTTTCACGTTTCAGTTGTACGGTTCAAATCATTTGTAAAGCATATTATCTCTAATTTCCAGCAAAAAGAAAAACAAGTAAAGACATAGAAGAGTAGATAAAGGTGATACAAACTACGCCGAGTTTCAGTATATGATAAACCTATCGCATATAAGAAAACTGGTTGAATGTTTTCGTACTTAATCCGATTATCACTGTCACGTAGGGTTTATATTCATTTAATTTCCTACATCTTCTTCCTAGTCGTTCACCCATATTCTCTCTTTTATTATCTCTGTATTTTTTTTTCCTGTGTATTTTTCATCCATTCGTTTTTGCGAATATTATTTTCATATAATTCGCAAAACTTTACCTGTTTTCCTTTCTCTTAAACTGAGAATCGCGCTAGGACGATATTACGTAGATGTCAGGGCTGCAGGGCGTCAGAAGGCGTGATAAGTCGGTTCGCGGAACATAGGACGTAGCAAATCGTCTACATTCTCACCGAGCGCGCGAGCTTCTTCTCGGCATTAGTCCCGGTGAGGTGTGATACTTTACATCTGCACCGGTCAGTATCCAGACATTTGTCTGGAAAATCCCAAACTGACACGGCGCTCACTTGGGCCATGGTCAGCTGTAGTGTGAAAACTGCCCTGCAATGGAGTCAGGCTGTCTGGGATTTGAAACTGACACGCGTACATCGTGGTCAGTAGGTGACAGTTACGACACGCGTTAAGCGGACGTAAATGTTGGGAGTAGGGGAGATAATTTCGCTTGGCGAAATAAGTTTGGCCCTTTGTCTGATTTTAAGATATTGGCCAAGTTTGAAACTTTAATTTCATTCTCGCTCATAGACTCCACAGTAGATAGGTCGCTCGAAAACAGAATAGCTGTTAGCGAAGATCTCAGTTTGTTTCGGCAATTTGTCGAACTTCTAGACTTCCAGAAATATTTTCAGCATTTTTATTCTTAAGTTGTGCGACTACCTGTAATTCTGTGGTTGAGGTAATTAATATGATAGATATATAGATTTTGTGAGTGTTAAAGTGTTTAATCGCTTAATTCATTTTAATCTATTTATTAGCGCTGAAGAGAAATAAAGTGGTAGGCTATTATATTTTCTAGGGAAGCATTCAGTGGAAAGCAGAATAAAATTTAAATTTCTAGCTTATAACGGCAATTGTAGCTATTTATGAATTTAATTTAACTGCTAATACTCAGTCGAGTGTATTTTTCTAAACTAACGTATAAACTCTAGAATCGAGCCTCATGAATGGTGACGGAATACGCACGTGTTCCTAATTCATTAGGTGATTGTTCTGATTTTTAAGTTATAACTTACGTTCACGGACAGAAAAAACAAATATCCCAAAACGAAGTTTGACTTGATAAGTCTAACTTGTAATCATTATCAATTATCCTCTATATCTGCTTTATATGATAAAAGCATCCTGCTATGCAAGTTAAAAATTTCTAATCACAGTAAGGGATTCTGTTTATTATATTATATGTGTTATTTTTCCTCCACACAGTGAAAGTTTTGGGGTGACCCTAACTTTACCAGCACCTAGTAGTAGTTTCCATACTTGTGAAGAAATAGACAGTCCTTATTTTGAACCACGTGGGTTTTCTCAAGTAACACTGATCTGACGGTGCAAGTTAGACAGAAATACTAATATCCCAATAACGGGTTTTCAAAGACTGTAATGATAAATACTGGACCTTGGAGCTAGATCTAAAATTTCTTCTAGAAAACTCTACGTAATCTTTCTGCCTGGTAGCGCGAAATACTTCAAGTATTAACTAACATTTCCCGATTATATATATATATTCTTGTGGACAAATCTGTGGTGTGACTAAAGTGAATCCTATACTGAGGGAAGGCACCGATCTGACATTCATCATTTCTAGAAACCTACGCTATTGACACTGTGCTCTGCTAACTCCCGCGCCTGGAATAATTGTTAGGTGACTTAATCAGACATTTGAACAAATTTGCACACCCAAGTAGTCGTTCCCGGAGACTCCGAGTTAAATACGTCTTTTGGAACTGGGGACTTCTTGGCAGAAGACTGCATTTTTTTTGAGTCTGTGTAAAGATCTAAAATCAGTGTGTTCCAAGAGGCAGCGAGCAAAGTCGTGAGTACCTGAATGAGAAGCCATGGCGGAATGAATGAGTGTACGCTGGTCTGAGTGATATTTTCACTATTATATCTTTGACACCCTGTTGCTGTCCTAATTTTTTTTTCCAATCTGCATAATTTGTTGCTAAGGCTAGAGTTCTTGTGTTTTTGTCTTAGGTTAAATCAGATTTTTTTCAAACTCTGTGCATATAATTACGAGATAAACAAAGAAAAACTCTTAGACTCAAACCCTATGTATCTGTGACTCGGGCGCCATCATCTGTTCTCTTAACGGGGCCGGGCTAAACCTAGAGTTAACACCATAACGGGGCTATCATCCTTGCAACATTTCCTTGAAGTTTTATGACTATGTGTATATGTATTTTCCTTGATGTACTTTCTTTGATGTTGTGAGCCGATTTTTCCTGATATTAAAATCGCTCTTGAACTTAATAATAGTGTTTGGTCTGCTCGTTCTAGATAATATATATATCATTGTTATAGTTTTCCCACGTCTGTGTGTTTACCTGTCGTCACGTGTATGTGCGTGCCTGTGAGTGATAGAAATATACGTAATATGTATATTGGTGTAGTCTGTCTGACGCGGTAACAACTGTTGTAGAAGATAGGTGAGAGAGAGAAGAATTCTTTTCGCTTTCAGAGACAGCCACTATATCTAAATCTATCATCTCACGTGTGTGGAAATTCTATTACCTTTCACTAACTCTCACTGAGTCTATCACCTATTCAAACCTATTCAGAAGGGACCAAACCTAGTCTTAATTCTCCTATCGAAAATCTACGACAAATGGGGTAATTCCGGTCTTGAACTTAGATAGGAATAGAGAGTACCAAACCTGTCTACTCTTAAAAATGGAAAACACAACACACACAACCTCTTTGTACTAAATTCTGTATTCTGATATAGGTATAGAGTGTGATTCTTGTGACTGTGTCTTTGAAAATAGTACATTACCCTAACTAGCGAATCTAGCGATAGGAAGAGTCGAGTACACAAACGTGGACTCCGTATCTGAGATTTTGTAACTAAAGATTCTTTTTTTTTTGATTATAGAGTAAGAGTGTGATTTTTATTCTTTTATAATATAATTACCACAGCATCTGTTATCGGGCGTGCTGACCACACAAACTAATAAGTTTTTTTTCCACAGCATCTTTGTATAATATACATTTTGGTTACAGGTTGATTTGTCGGGATATATGTTAACTGCTGATTGTCTCTGTCACGTAGGGTTTATATTCATTTAATTTCCTACATCTTCTTCCTAGTCGTTCACCCATATTCTCTCTTTTATTATCTCTGTATTTTTTTTTCCTGTGTATTTTTCATCCATTCGTTTTGCGAATATTATTTTCATATAATTCGCAAACTTTACCTGTTTTCCTTTCTCTTAAACTGAGAATCGCGCTAGGACGATATTACGTAGATGTCAGGGCTGCAGGGCGTCAGAAGGCGTGATAAGTCGGTTCGCGGAACATAGGACGTAGCAAATCGTCTACATTCTCACCGAGCGCGCGAGCTTCTTCTCGGCATTAGTCCCGGTGAGGTGTGATACTTTACATCTGCACCGGTCAGTATCCAGACATTTGTCTGGAAAATCCCAAACTGACACGGCGCTCACTTGGGCCATGGTCAGCTGTAGTGTGAAAACTGCCCTGCAATGGAGTCAGGCTGTCTGGGATTTGAAACTGACACGCGTACATCGTGGTCAGTAGGTGACAGTTACGACACGCGTTAAGCGGACGTAAATGTTGGGAGTAGGGGAGATAATTTCGCTTGGCGAAATAAGTTTGGGCCCTTTGTCTGATTTTAAGATATTGGCCAAGTTTGAAACTTTAATTTCATTCTCGCTCATAGACTCACAGTGATAGGTTGCTCGTAAACAGAATAGCTGTTAGCGAAGTATCTCAGTTTGTTTCGGCAATGTGTCGAACTTCTAGACTTCCAGAAATATTTTCAGCATTTTTATTCTTAAGTTGTGCGACTACCTGTAATTCTGTGGTTGAGGTAATTAATATGATAGATATATAGATTTTGTGAGTGTTAAAGTGTTCAATCGCTTAATTCATTTTAATCTATTTCTTTAGCGCAGAAGAGAAATAAAGTGGTAGGCTATTATATTTTCTAGGGAAGCATTCAGTGGAAAGCAGCTTATAACGGCAATTGTAGCTATTTATGAATTTAATTTAACTGCTAATACTCAGTCGAGTGTATTTTTCTAAACTAACGTATAAACTCTAGAATCGAGCCTCATGAATGGTGACGGAATACGCACGTGTTCCTAATTCATTAGGATTGCTGATTTTTAATTATAACTTACGTCACGGGAAGTTTAAATGATAAGCAAAGCTCTCTGCTTGCAAGTTTAAATGTAAGTTTTAATCAGTACAGATTCTGTTTATTATATTATATGTGTTATTTTTCCTCCACACAGTGAAAGTTTTGGGGTGACCCTAACTTTACCAGCACCTAGTAGTAGTTTCCATACTTGTGAAGAAATAGACAGTCCTTATTTTGAACCACGTGGGTTTTCTCAAGTAACACTGATCTGACGGTGCAAGTTAGACAGAAATACTAATATCCCAATAACGGGTTTTCAAAGACTGTAATGATAAATACTGGACCTTGGAGCTAGATCTAAAATTTCTTCTAGAAAAACTCTACGTAATCTTTCTGCCTGGTGGCGCGAAATACTTCAAGTATTAACTAACATTTCCCTCCTATCTATATATATTATTTGTGGACAAATCTGTGGTGTGACTAAAGTGAATCCTATACTGAGGGAAGGCACCGACCTGACATTCATCATTTTTTTGAACCCTACGCTATTGACACTGTGCTCTGCTAACTCCCGCGCCTGGAATAATTGTTAGGTGACTTAATCAGACATTTGAACAAATTTGCACACCCAAGTAGTCGTTCCCGGAGACTCCGAGTTAAATACGTCTTTTGGAACTGGGGACTTCTTGGCAGAAGACTGCATTTTTTTTGAGTCTGTGTAAAGATCTAAAATCAGTGTGTTCCAAGAGGCAGCGAGCAAAGTCGTGAGTACCTGAATGAGAAGCCATGGCGGAATGAATGAGTGTACGCTGGTCTGAGTGATATTTTCACTATTATATCTTTGACACCCTGTTGCGGTCCTAATTTTTTTTTCCAATCTGCATAATTTGTTGCTAAGGCTAGAGTTCTTGTGTTTTTGTCTTAGGTTAAATCAGATTTTTTCAAACTCTGTGCATATAATTACGAGATAAACAAAGAAAAACTCTTAGACTCAAACCCTATGTATCTGTGACTCGGGCGCCATCATCTGTTCTCTTAACGGGGCCGGGCTAAACCTAGAGTTAACACCATAACGGGGCTATCATCCTTGCAACATTTCCTTGAAGTTTTATGACTATGTGTATATGTATTTTCCTTGATGTACTTTCTTTGATGTTGTGAGCCGATTTTTTCCTGATATTAAAATCGCTCTTGAACTTAATAATCGTGTTTGGTCAGCTCGTTCTAGATAATATATATATCATTGTTATAGTTTTCCCACGTCTGTGTGTTTACCTGTCGTCACGTGTATGTGCGTGCCTGTGAGTGATAGAAATATACGTAATATGTATATTGGTGTAGTCTGTCTGACGCTGTAACAACTGTTGTAGAAGATAGGTGAGAGAGAGAAGAATTCTTTTCGCTTTCAGAGACAGCCACTATATTAAATCTATCATCTCACGTGTGTGGAAACTCTATTACCTTTCACTAACTCTCACTGAGTCTATCACCTATTCAAACCTATTCAGAAGGGACCAAACCTAGTCTTAATTCTCCTATCGAAAATCTACGACAATCACCACTCTATATCTGCTTTTGTAACATCCCAGCAGTGCCAAATTTCAACATAATTTGGCTTTATTACATTTGTCTCTGATTAGGTGACGTTTATTACGCGCCCGAGTAGGGCCAAATTGGATTATCCGTACGAGGCAACTGGATAATCAAATTTTGGCGAGGAAAACGTGCAAAGAAAGATCTTAATGCTCTGGGAATTAAGAAAGAGAATAGTATAATATGATGTTTATCACTTAGTTCTGGGATCAACATTCCTACTTTTACATTATTTAGTTCTGAGAAGATCAACATACCTACTATTACATTAATTAGTTCTGATTTCAATATACCTACTTTTACATCATTTAGTTCTGAGATCAATATACCTACTTTTACATCACTTAGTTCTGATATCAATATACCGTCTTTTACATCAATTAGTTCTGAGATCAATATACCTACTTTTACATCATTTAGTTCTGAGATCAATATAACTTTTTTTTATAAGATTTAGTTCTGAGATCAATATACCTTCCTTTACATCACTTGGTTCTGAGATCAATATACCTACTTTTACATCACTTAGCACTAATATCAATATACCTCATTTTACATTAATTAGTTCTGAAATCAATTAACCTACATTTACATCACATTGTTCTGAGATCAATAAACGTACTTTTACATCACTTACTTCTGGGATCAATATCTTCTTCTTCTTTGATCCTTAGCCGCCGACCGTCAAAGCAGTCAGTGGCCATTACGCCTGGTGGCGTCTTGTAGGGCAACAACAAATTGATTCCACTTTGCTCGGTCGGCGGCCATCCTTCGAACAGGCCCCAACTCTGGTTCATTCTTTGCATCTCAGCCTCCACAGTCCTCCGCCAGGTTGTTTTTGGTCGGCCTCTCTTTCGTTTTCCTTCAGGGGTCCATAGCATAGCTGCTCTTGTGATGGCATCAGGGTCTCCTCTGAAGACATGGCCAACCCAACTCCAGCGTCTGCCAGTTATGATGGTGTGCATGTCCTCTTGCTTGCTCCGAGTAAGCAGATCTTGGTTGGTGATGGTATTCTGCCAAAAGATTCGGAGAATTTTTCTTAGGCATGTTGTGTAAAAAGAGGACAATTTCGACATTTCCTTCTCTGTAACTCTCCAGCTCTCCGCGCCACAGAGAAACACAGAAAGCTGTGCTTTCTGTGGGATCAATATACCTACTTTTAATTGTTATTTTATTTCCACTTGTGAAGTTAAGACGATGTTGGGAGGAGTAGTTTTTCCTTCTTGTGCAAAGTATGTTATCAATGGCTAGCATCAGACCATGTTTCCGCAGAGATTCTTGTATAATGTCTATCTACTTTCTCTTGGGCATTCGCCTTTCGATGTTGCCAGATTTGTAAGACACTGAGGACTCGTACTGGTGGTTGTTCCGAACCCCATTCTAATGAGGTGTCCGGACTTTTTTTGTTTTGTTTATTCTTGGAACTGATGAATGCTGCTGATCTCAGTATCTTGTCTCAGTTGCCTTCTCTCGTCTCTCATAGTGATCAGTAATATATATACTCCTCCAATGCCAGGCGAATTTCATGCAATCCTAAAATTTAAACTTTTAGGCCGTCGGTTAACACGCAAAATTGACAGACGTATACACCATTAACCTTTGATATGCCGTCAGTTTCAATTTCTACAATCGCGCCACACCTCCTCCTCCCCCCCCCCCACCCCACATCTTGGGAGATCGGGGGCGGGGCGGGAGGAATTTTCGGGTTGCCTGCTGTGTGCTTACCAGCTCATTGGTCCCTCTGTAAAAAGGATCGGCAACTAGTAGACCACTTTCAACTGATAGATCGGGTTCTACTAGTAGAAGCTTCTACTGGTAGACAGTGTTCTACTAGTAGGTGGCGTCGTATTAATCGTAGGTCGCGTTCTACTGATAGATCGCGTTCTACTGGTAGATAGTGTTCTACTGGTAGACCGCGTTCGACTGATAGATCGCGTTCTACTGGCAGACCGCGTTCTACTGGTAGACTGCGTTCTACTTGTAGATCGCATTCTACAGGTAAACCACATGGGATGATTTTGTGGATCTCCAGGTGACGGAAAAAGGGGAGGGGGGAGGAAGAAAGAATTCTTAAAGCTATGGAAATTTGGGACTAGCACTCTCCCTCTGGCATGTCAAAGAGCTTTTCCTTAGGATTAGCAGTACTTTTTCCCGCGTTCCCGGTGAAAACCCACGAGCTAGCTGAATAAAATTCACTTCGTGAACTTCATAAAATAGATATGAGATTTTTTTCTGTGACGTGAACATTTGGTAAAGTATCATTTAGTTTGAATATTCTATCTCTATGTTGGTGGGATTGCACGAAGCAGATCGCAGAGATAGAAGTTACAAATTAGCTAGACTTATTCCAAATTCAGAATACTCTAAAACCTGAAAAGTAGATCTTTAGAGAGCTGAGTGTTTTAAAGTAGATCCCCACAGCTTCTCAGCTGCCTCCGCTGCAATATAACATTCAGAATATTTAGCTTCCATAGTCGTCGGAAAGTATGAAAAGTCGATTGGACAGACATATACGCCATCAGCCTTTAATATGCCGCCGTTTTGAATTTCCCGTTTTCTATCCATCGATGTGTATTATATACTTTGAGATTAATATAATGTTATGTTTATTGCTTACTTTCAAGATCATTATAATGTCGCATGACGTACTGTTGTTATCAATAAAAAGGTCAAACTTTTTTGTGAGGACACATGACTGCAAGATGTAGAATCTTACACATATCTTGGCAGCAATATAAATAACGTTGGAAGGACAGACAATGATAACAAAATCCTCGTTTTCTTCTTTGGTCCTGGGCCACTAACTGACAAAGCTATCTGTAACCATCGCGCCTGGTGGCGTCTTGTCTTCTTTCTTTCTTTGATCCTTAGCCGCCGACCGTCAAAGCAGTCAGTGGCCATCACGCGTGCGACGTCTTGTAGGGCGGCAACAAACTGCTTCCACTTTGCTCGGTCGGCAGCCATCCTTCGTGCAGTTCCCCAGCTCTGATTCACTCTTTGCACCTCAGCCTCCACAGTTTTCCGCCAAGTTATTTTTGGTCGGCCTCTCTTTCGTTTTCCTTCCGGGGTCCATAGCATAGCTGTTCTTGTGATGGCATCAGGGTCTCCTCTGAGGACATGGCCAACCCAACTCCGGCGTCTGCCAGTTATGATGGTGTGCATATCCTCTTGGTTGCTCCGAGTAAGCAGTTCTTAGTGGTGATGGTATTCGGCCAAAATATTCTGAGAATTTTTCTTAGGAAGATTGTGTGGAAAGAGGACAATTTCAACATTTCCTTCTCTGTTACCCTCCAGTATTCCGCACCATAGAGAAGCACAGAAAGTACACAGCTCTCATATAATCTTAATTTTGTGTTTGTGCTGTACTGAGAGGACTTCCAGATGCTGTTCTTGCTTTGTTCCTTTTGTTATTGATGTATTTGCTTGCTCCACCGTCTGGTGTTACTATGCATCCTAGGTATGTTAAGGTGTCTGTCTTTTCCAGTTTCTGATTCCTTACTGTTATGGGCTCAGGGATGCCCACATTGAGCGTCATGACCTCTGTCTTCTTTAGATTGATGTTCAGACCCACCTGCTGGCTATACTTATTAAGTCTATCCGTGTTTTCCTGGATGTGTTGATGTGAATGTGCTAGTAGTGCAATGTCATCTGCATATTCCAGATCTTATAACGGAGAAAATGTAGTCCATCTTATTCTTCTTGGACTGTCTTCTGTTGTCTGGCGCATCACCCAATCTATGACTGTTAAAAATAAAGTGGTTGATAAGGGCATCCCTGTCGTACTCCTGTCTTCACCTCGAAAGTTAGGTTGCTCTGCCAAACGCTACATGTAAAGTTGACATAGAGGCTTTTTATGACGGACACTATGCAGCTTGGAATTCCATAAGCCCTCAGTATTTTCCATAGACTGTCCCTATGTATACTGTCAAAAGCCTTTTCAAAATCAACGAAATTAATGTACAGCTGTCTCTGCCATTCTGAGCACGGCTGTATATTGTTCCTGAGGGTAAATATATGATCTGCACATCTTCTGTTTTTTCTAAATCCTGCTTGTTCTTTCCTCAGTTTGCGGTCTTCTGCTTTTGAAATTCTCTGTATAAATTATCCTGCCTAGTATTTTGCGGGGAACTGAGAGAAGAATGATTCCTCTCCAATTGTTGGAGTCTGCAAGGTCTTCCTTCTTGGGCAATTTGACAATTATTCCTTTGTTCCACTCCGTTGGTGTTGTCCCTGTTTTCCAGACTTGTGCAAATAGCGGTTCTAATAATTCTGCTGCTAGCTCAGGGTCTGTCTTAAAGAGCTCTGCATTTAAGGTGTCGTGGCCAGGAGCTTTTCCATTCTTTAACACTTTGATTGCCGTGATGATTTCTTCTTTTCGTGGAATGTCTGTATTAACATCTAGAACATTTTCGGCCTCACGAACATTCAATTGTGTCTCTGGTGGTTCCTTGTTCAGAATTTCTCTGAAGTGCTCTGCCCATCTTGTTTCCTTGTCTTTTTGCTGTGGTGATGAGATTTCCTTGCTTATCTCTTACTAATGTAATATTGTTTGCACCTCGTTTTCCGCTGATGGTTTTAGTTATTTTATATACTGTGCTTTGTTCATTTCTCAGTGCTGCCTCTTCTGCCTGTCTTGCAAGACTTGTCTAGGAATTTCCCTTTGTTGGCTCGGGTTTGGCGTTTAACTTCCTTGTCCAGCTGACTGTACTGTTCGCTATATAATTACTTTAACCTGGGGGACTTCGCTTCTGTTTTCTTTCTTTTAATTTCCTTTCTCATCGCTTTGGTGTTTAATGTTTCTGGTGTTATCCAATCTTGCTTCTTCCTTTCCTAGAATCCCAAGCATGATTTGCTGCCTTCCTTATATATTGTTGAAATGGTGTTGAATTTCTGGTCTATATCATCAGTCGTCTTTTTCTGGCTTTTGGCAAATTGATATCGTTTATTTATATCAGCCACACAAACTTTTCTGGTAAGGGGGTCCTTCAATTTGCTGATATCATACCTTTTCTGTGTAGTTACAATTGATCCAGCAGTTTTGAGTTTCACTTTCAGTTTTGCTTCTACTAAGTGGTGATCACTTCTCATATCTGCGCCTCTTCTTACTTTCACATCTTGTAATAAATGTCTCCATCTACCATTAATCATAATGTGGTCTCTCTGGTTTCTGTCCCGGCCATTTGGTGATTCCCATGTTAATTTGTGAAATTTCTTTGTGTGGGAAAAGTGTTCCTCCAATGACCAGGTTGTTAATGCTACAGAAACTTATTAATTTATCCCCATTCTCATTTACTGTTCCGCTGCCGCATTTTCCCATTACTCTTTCATTATATGTATTGTGTGTTCCAACTTTCGCATTGAGGTCTCCCATTACTACGATAAGATCGTATCTAGGTGTGGGCGTCTTGTAGGGCAGCAACAAACTGTCTCCACTTTGTTCGGTCGACAGCCATCCTTCGATTGGTGCCACAGCTCTGGTTCATGTTCAGCATCTCTTCTTCCACAGTTCTCCGCCAAGTGCTTTTGGCCGTCCTTGCTTTAGCTCTCCTTCTGGTCTATAGCATGGCAGTTCTGGGGATGATGTTAGGGTCTCTTCTGAGGATTTGGCCAACCCAGTTCCAGCGTCTACCCACTATGATGGTGTGCATGTCTTCTTGGTGGCTCCAAGTTATCAGTTCTTGGTTGGTCATGGGGTTCGGCCAGAAAATTCGAAGATAAATATCAAAATAAGAATACAAAAAAAGCAAGGGGGTCTTTCATTACTTTGGGAAACATATGGAGATCAAGATAAATCAAGTCCAACACGAAAATAATAATCTTCAACTCAAATGTCAAGTCAGTCCTATTGTATGGCTCTGAAACACGGAGAAGCACAACAAAAAAGTCACAGACATTCATAAATGGGTGGTTGCGTAGAATAGAAGGAATTGAAATGGTATGACAAAGTCACCAATGTGGAACTGATGACAAGAACGGGACAAGTGCAATGGAACAAGTGATGAGAAGAAGACGCTGGCCATTGATAGGACACAACATTAAGGAAACCTGTTGATAGCATTATGTCGTACTGTTGAGATCAATATAATGTGCCGTGTCGTACTTATGTTGTTGTTATTGATCTAGCGGCGTTTGGGCTCCCGCCCTTCGACCCAATGCCATGTAATGGCATTTGCAAGTTGTTCTTTTTCTCAATATTTAAGTGTTCCACTTATCTGGCCTCGGAGGATGGAGCACAAGAAGCATTTTCCTAACATCATCGAGTGCTGGGCACTCGAAGAGATGGTAGTCAACCGTTTCATAGGGGTAGGTACATCGCTGGCACTCTGGAGTGTGTTGTGGTTGGATTCTGTTCAAGTGATTGTTGAGTGGTGTATGTTGTGTTCGGAGCCAAAAGTACATGTGGGTCTTGTAGCGCGCTTTATTATCGCTGGATGCACTAGGTAGCAGTCGATTTACGGGTAGTACCCATTTTTGTTTATTTTTCTCATGTGTCCTTGGCTCTTACTTTCTTTCCTTTTCGTAACGAAGACCTTGTGGCCGAGACGTTGGCTATTTTCCTTATTTTTTTTTTTGTCTCAGTAAGAATAATCACCTATGTTCGATTTTTTTTTCATATCCATTTACCAAATACCTGACTGCAAGCTCTTTAATATTTGAACGTGCACACTAATATAATTGACGGACCAAGTGTACGTTGAACGTTGTGCACCACGCCAAAAGAAGGCACATTTAAATTTAAAATACAATAAATATAATATACTGGCCAAGCGTGTAAAAAGCAAGAACAAAAGGTAGAATCTTCCAAAACTAGGACTGTCTGGTCACTTGAACGACATATCAGAAACAAGTGTCTTTCGCAAAGGCAGCTCTCGTCTACTGGACAACATAGAGATCATTAAAAGAACACAGAGACATCATTTGTGACAATGTGTTGAGGGCTAAATGTCAGGAACTAATGCTCTCTCAAGTCTTGTGAACAGAAAAAACACCAAACTCAATCACTCAGTTTGTCGGCTCATCAGCTACGATCTGGCGCACAAGATATGACAAAGAAAGTTGTCAGAAGAAACACATGCCAGGCATAAGAAGATTGGACAGTTTGAGTCGGATTTACTTGACCGACAAAATAGGATCACGTCTGATTATTCAGTCATAACCAGTGGCACGTTGACATGATCTGGATTTAGGAATTCCTGACGGTATCAATTTATCGTCGGTGTTTGAACAACCAAATTAAACGTTGTTGATTCAACATATCAACAGCATTTTCTTTATTAGCTCGTTGCTATCAGTGTCAAAAATGGTCCCTGACCAGAGCACAAGAGAGGAAAACCGCATCCTGTCAGATGAGTTGTTTAAGAAAAGCCATTAATATTACCAGGAAAGACAGAATGAGAAATGATGACATTAGATAAAATTGTAGGAACTAAGTCCTGCACCAAAATGATAGGAAACTGTATACAGAGTGATACAACAGGAGGCAATCTGATCATCAGATGGGGTCTCCCGTCGATCAAGTGTTTCGGCACCTTAATCTCCTTTACACTCAAAGGGGGGCGGGCCCACTTAGGTCATGACTCCCAAGTGTCAGCCTCCTGTTGTCTAGTGAAGAGAATTGAACCCACTCCACCTTGGTTGCAGCTTTAAAATTCACTCAAATTTTCTGCCAGCTGGAGGCAATTACGAAAGTAACCGTTATGTTGAAAACAAATTACTGTCCCGAGTTCCATAGCCCGTTGCGGTTGTTCTACAGCCAGCACGATACATTTTCCGCAGTTTCGCTGAGCCTCTTAAGTGCCCTTGTTCTTGACTGTCACCTCAACCCCAACAGTTTCAGTACGCTGAGACATCCAAGAGACCTCTTGCACACCCACTTCAGCAGCCATGATCCTTGCTGTGAACCCATCGTGTCTCAAGTCCACGGCCAGATCATTATACTTGGCCACTTTGAACGAGTGTTGCTCGTCCAATCTGGATTCAAATGGCACGGTCAGCTCAATTATTATTATCTGGTGCGATGATGAGTGTGACAGGTTATGTAAATAGACTACATGAATCCGTCCGCTTTTCGCATTCCACCTTCTGAGGCAAACTTGAAGGGCTCCCTGAAGAATCTCTCCCTATCGCTTCGTGTTTTCCTTCTTTTCCTGCACAACCTTTTTGATCTACAAAGAGCATTATGTTGGCCTTTCATGTGCTCCCAAACCTGTCGTAATCTTTCCTTCTTTGTGGCCACTGCGTTCTTGAACTGTTTTCGTGCATGCTTCTTCTGTTTCCTGATCTCTTCTGTTCTGATTTGTCTTCTACTTTTTTTGTGGTGGGTTACTTTCCATTGCCTCCCTGACTCCAAACATTTTGCGACGGCGAAGATATATTATGTCGCCTAAGATTTCCAGCTTTGTCTCCAAGGTTATCTGCTTCAGGTTGTTATCAAACTCTTTTGACAAGGCTTTGTCCAGCTGTTCCCAAAGCCCTTTTACACTGGCAGGTGGAAACTTGATTGCATCTCTTTTCCGGTCCAATAAGTATGTGAGATCATCATCAGACAGATCAACTTGAATATTCTCCGCGCTGTGGATTGACTCCTGGCTGAGTTCTTCTAACGCCTTACCCGTCGTAACAGAGCGCTGTTGATCTACCACTAATGAGGTCCCACACCCGTTTTTCGTTTTGTGGATCTTCATGCCTCTCTGAGTAGAGAATTTCCTACCACAGGCACATTCCAGCTGTTGGTCAGAACTCAAAGTCTTTCTAACTGGTCTGGTCACCTGTGGATTCATCAGTCTCTCCCGCTTTCGGTGAATCATGAGGGCTGTAGCGTAAGGTTTTTCTCATATGATGATAGTGTTTAGAGAGGAAATAGAATTCTCTCCAGAATGTATGAAGTCCCAGTGTCAGAGAAGAGCACTGGTATCACAAGTGAGCTACGGCTGCGAATACTCTGAGCTAGACAATAGTTTAAGGCTTCAGAAATATACTTTGCCACCTTAGTTGTAGTAACTCATGTGATATTATAATAATTCAGAAAAAGTAACTCAACTTAAACAGTTAAAAATTTAACAAGTCTCTTGAGTACGATTTCATAATTTATTATGTACATCTATCTAATTCTGAAATGAAGGGTGAGTGTTGGACGATGGTGATTATGGTTATGTATTTACATCAAGTTGATAATATAATTAGAAGTTTAAACTTAAACCAAGAAAATAGTCCCCATGGGATCTTTAAATTTACTGTACACCAAAACATGTCCTCTCACTGTTGTTATTTATATATTATTAGTCTGTCTCTTTTAATCTATGCCCTAATTTTTCTCATCATTTGACTGAGGAATGTCTCACATTAGCCACCGGAATAGTCTCTATCAAACTCAGCTTTTAAATCTGCACTTGTCCAGATATGGGTTGACATATTCCACTGTTTGTCTGTAAGTCACACTTCAATCCAATGCCAGCAATCAGTGGGGAAAAAAGCTCTGGAACACTTCAACCTCTGGGCTCCTGTTATGGTTAGGTAGCAGGATCGAAGGTCCACTTGACTTCAGGGTTTTGACAATTTACTATAGAACCTGGAACAAGAGGTATCGAGTGGCTAGGCAATGTCATGAAGACCTATTACATCTTAGGGTGTGATGAGATAAGGGTGTCATCAGATGTCTGCATGTATGATAAATGATACATAGCTGTGTATGATTTAGATATAGGGAGACAGACTGGTATCTACTGCAAAACATTGTATCACATATAATAATACATGAATAATCAAAACAATATGAATATATGGACAGGATGCAACCTTTTCTTCCCTCACCTACATGCCAAGTCAGTACTGGTCTTGCTGGTGGGTTATAGACCCAGGCAAAACCAGAATCGATATTTTTAGCCCTGACTAGGACTGTGGTGGTTATATTTTAGGTTTTCCAATTTTCAGCAATCATATCCACACAAACAATATGTCCGATACATTCACAACACACTAAAATCTGAAATAAAATTGATATTATTCACATAAATATATATACCCTTCAAAAGAAGTTAAGGACCATTTTTATTAAGGGTGCAAAGTGAAATGAAAATGAAAAATAAAAACACAGCACTTCAAAATATAACATGACAAGCTTATCAGTGACAATCAACACTATTTTCATGACGGTTGCATTAACGTGTGTAAAATGTCAGCACAGCAATCAATACAACCCTCATTTTCAAAATTAATGAGAATAACACCAAAGGTCAACATTGTCAGTAGCGTGTGTGTCCTCCATTATTGGCGATACTTTCAAGGCATCGCTGTCGCATGGAAATGATGAGTGTCGTAGATTTTTTATAGGGAAATTAAGATCAATTATGGTCCCGTCTGGATAGACCTAGAACAGGTGATGTAAATTTTATTTTTCATAAAGAAACTTCACAACAGCAATATTTTGAATATCAAATCAAATACAAATAAACATAAGTTAATGAATTTATTAAAGAGTTAGACTCATAGGTGTAATCCTCCCTCCCTCTGTTGAGACAAGATCCCGTTAGACGTAAGTTATTAACCCCAAAGAGTCAAAGATTTATACGCTATGGTCTAGTATTTACCTCTACAGTAAAGAACAGAGTTATACGTTAATCTCTTTTTAAAAAAGACAGCACTTAGCAAAACTTGCGAAAAAAAATTACACAAAGTGAGTACATGGATTCTACAAGATACAAGTAAGAATTATTCATTCATTCTTTCTCTCTTCTCAGACGACCGTGGCCACGAGCATTCTTTCTTACCTAAATACTTGTGTTGTATCTTCTGGAACAATCTTTAGGACACACACCCACAGCAAATCCAGTGTTATTTTTGGCAAAGGGAACACCAGCTCATCAAAGACAGGTTAATTTCAATTCTCCGGGGAGCGTTTCCTTTGTTAGGTTTTATTAGGATTAACTGTTTATGTCACATAAGATTTGTCCAGGTAAGAAATTTAACAGCGCTCACAGTGTCAATAGCTTGAGGTTGCCAGTACATAGAAATGACAGGTTGGTAACTTCTCTCAGTATAAAAATTCTTGGTCACACCACAACTGGTCAAATGTCGGGAAATGGTAATGTTCACCGCAACGGGCTGACTGTAAATGAAATTGGAAAAAGAAATCTGGATCTATATGCCCAGTTACAAAGTCACTCTTACTCTTGGTATTCTGTCTCTTTCTGGGTGTAAACACAACCTCAGACAGTTTTACTTTGAAAAGACCCAGATACTAATTAAAGTGTGCTTTTGTATGGTTACTCTCAGATTTACATGGAAGCCGCTGGTAAGGTTTAGGGTTTGACCCAATACTGTGTAAAGGAGAAAACAATACAAATACTTAACCATAATATAGTATTCACAATCCTATCCTTAACCCACGTAAAATAGAATATATTTATCCACTTTGGTTATTTAACTTAAATTGAAACTACAAGCTTAGAGCTTGCCTCATCGTTTAAAAACTCTCGTAAAATAAATTCTAGTCATTTAAAAAAAATCAATCATCATGAATTAGAAATAAATACATATTTCGTCAATACTCACGATGGACAGTGCATTACTAGTCAGTTAAAATATTCTCTGACTGGTTACTAGCTATTAATTAAATTTATTTTATAGCTGGAATAGTTTAGCTAGAGATTATTATATGTTCTGCTAGCCACTGTAACACAGTAAAACCTAGAGAAATATAAATGACGGACCTATCTAGTAAATCACTCTGCACAGAAAATCTAGTGAAATATAATTGACGATTTTACCACTCAAATCACTCAAAACTACTAGTATAGTATTTACCTTCACACAAACTACTCAGACTATCTCCACCGAGCCAGATTTAGCACCTACGGGGAAATCTCTGCTCAAATTCTATTATCATAAAGAATCTACACACTATTACCGCTGCAAATTCGAGCACCGAGCAAACGGTCTTTCTTTAGATAAGACGTAACGTAATTGACCAGACCGTGCGAGATTTCTTCGATCGAAAAAAATCACACTATTACCGCCTGCAGACATGGTTATTGAACGAAATCGAGCTAAACCCATCCTTTGATCTGTCTATACTCACCGTGTTTAACTACTTTCAAACGAACAGTTCAGGGGAAGGTAATAGAAATTGTCTGCCCCTATGTTCTAAGATTATCTGCTCCTGATCGCTGCCTGAACCAATTACAACGATTTTCAATCGCTGGCGTTAAAAATTACAGGTAACATCAGCTAATAGGTCTGCTCGTGAACATACATCAAAGGAAATAGCGAACAGCAATAAAATGCGTGCTAAATTTGAAAAAGGGGCAGATCTCTGAGTGTTAGAATGGTTTTATGTTAACAAGACAGGCGTAGGTGAAAGCTAAGTTAAGAAAAGTGTAGATAAAGAAGTAGATAGATGAAAGCTATTTTCATAATATGTCACAATGAGCTTGCGAATGAAGCATTGGGGCAATGCCTGCCACTGATGCTGAAGTACCAGAAGCAGTTCATGCAGAGTTGCAGGAGATGGCTGATGTTGCTTAACTCGTCGCCCAAGCTCGTCCCAAAGATGTTCTATGGGATTCAAATCAGGACTGTTTGCAGGGATATAATATATGTTGATAAAGTACACCAGAACACTCCTAGGCGGGAAGACAGGCGTCTATCATCATCAGTTGACAAGATCCCTATGGTGTTGCCTGCCCCACTGTAGTGTATGGAATGTCAACTTGACCTACGCAGTGTTGTGTAGACATGGATGGAGTGTATAATGTGCGAATGATGATAAGGGTTCGTGTTGTTGACAAATGTTCTCTTCTCACACTCATGTATGACCGGAAGTCATCGACACCAACGACTGTGTACCTTTTCTAAAGTTTAATTGGACGTACACACTCGACAGCACAGATAGTGACAAATCACAGGTTGCCATAATACATCATAGTACAGTGGACAAATGGTCTTGCAATGTTACATGGGCACTCATGTAGAATAATGGTATAATGGACTGTCAATAGCCAAGCACTCAGTATCGCCCATACATATATCATCTGACGTCACTGACTGAGCACGTCAGCTTGTAAACAATATTTCAGATGACTTCTAAACCTAATCTCGTTTAGCAACGATTCTTCAACATAATGTTCAGCACATATTTTTCCATATAATAATATTGAACCGCTAACAATGGGTTCTCATGTGTAGCAGTGATCTCTGGACTGATCAAGCGATAATACGGGCATCCCTTTTCTCTTCTTGAAAGTCCTACATGTTTTGGTTCCAAGATGGCTCCACTCGTGAACTGTCACTCACGTTTGAATACAGATAATGAATCTGTTCTAAAGTTAGTCATTCATACAACATTTCGTTGCTCTGTAGATTTGGTCATGAACAATAGACTGCATTCTACAGAATATAGTGCTGCTAGGAATCGAAGTCGTTTTTCATCGAGTCAAATATATTCTCTTAAACATTCAAATCGTAATTATCGACAATGGTGGCTTCGATCGAGAGTTCATAAGAGTATCTTTGATTACCTTGGTAGAGGGAATATGAAACTGCCATTCCTTGGCAAGATGAATAAACACTGGGGTAAAGCATACACGATAGGTCTAGACGACTATCACTTTCCCCAAAACCACTGAGATCACTTTTTCAAGGCATCAAGCCGACATAGCAAAACACACACAGTCCCTATCAGGACGAAGCCAAATCACACCACTCAAGCGACACATCCGCCGAATAGCCTTTGACCTCTCTAGAGACAACAGAACATATAGTTCGACTTAGATATGTAAAGATATACAGATATAAGACAGACTTGTCCTACTCAGACAAACAATACACATAAATTCAGGCCATAGATATTCTGAAGCAAGAACAATCTATTATTACCCAAACAACGAATAAATCGCAGTAAAATGTATTTATCCGCGGAGTTCAAGGGAAGTAACTCAATAATGACTTTCCCTTAAGCACTAAAAAATTACCTATGTATAATATTGTAAGATATCAAAGACTGCACGTAACAGTCTTACCACACCTCCCGGGAAAAAAAAAAAAAATGGAACATTTTTTTTTTTTTTTTGAAATACATCTAGGAGCAACGTACAATAGGCTCACAACGCATGAATAATGCGCAGATGAAAATATCAGGAATACCTATAACGCCTAATATGAGGCTAAGTCGACTTATGGAGCGACTGGTGAGAATGTGTCTCATAAACTGAGAGAAATTATTTCTCTACAAGTATATTTTTCCAGGAAGGTGTCATCAAAGTATAATACAATTCTGGCAATTACACAATGCCTAAAAAATTCATATCATCACTACGTATTAGATATCTTAAATTTATGATTTATGAAGTAAAAATCATCAAAGCACAGCGGTGAATAAACATACATGAACCGCTATGTAGTGATACAATCATTATATTATTAAATTACAAATGTGTATCTATCATGATATAGAAAAGGAACTACTATAGAACTAGACATATCAAGAAGTCTAAGCCCTAATAGTTATGTGGAATCATGTGGGCATCTTGACAGAATGTCTGCCATCACATTATCTGATCCCCGAATAGCTCGCACAGAGAAATGAAAAGGTTGAAGAGCAATTGCATATCGAGTAGACCTCGAGCTCTTCAAATTCTTACTCTGTATAGCAGTAAGAGCTTTTTGGTCTGTTTCTACTATGAAATGTGCGCCTAGAAGGAATCTCTGTAGTTTGAGGATCGACCAAACCATAGCTAATAGCTCACGGTCTAAAACCGAATAATTCCTTTCTGCCGCATTAAGTTTTCTGGAAATATACATTACAGGATGCAGAGTTCCAGAGTACTCTTGCATTAGTGCCGCTCCAATCCCAGTGGATGAAGCGTCACTACGAAGAACGAATGTCTTATCTTTAGTGGGTAGCACTAAAATAGGTGGTGTTGAAAACAGTGTTTTAATCTTATCCAGAGAGCATTGGCATTCCTGAGACCAGTGGACCACATTAGGCGAACCTTTCTTTAGAAGTGTTGAGAGAGGTGCCATGATAGAGGATAGATTCTGAATGAATCTGCCATAAAATTGAATAAGACCTAACAGACTTCTCACCTGTTTTTTAGTCTTAGGGATTGAGATGTTAAGTATCTTACTAGTATTATGGTCCTCTGTCTTTAGGAAACCATGACCAACTCGGTGGCCTAGGAAAGAAATTTCGCTAAAACCAATATAGGCTTTAGAGGGTTTCGCTGTCAGGTTGTGCTCACGCAAAGTAGACAGCAATTCATCTAACCCTGAATAGTGATCTTCCCAAGTATCGCTGAAAAGACAGATGTCGTCTAGATATGCAATGACATCTGACCGATAAGATAGGATTCGGCGCATCATGCGTACGAACGTAGCTGGTGCGTTCATAAGACCGAAAGGCATAAAATTCCATTGGAACAAACCTCTAGGTGTTGAAAAAGCCGTGAGAGGTTTGGCGCGTTCAGATAAAGGAACTTGCCAATATCCCTTAGACAAATCAAGTTTAGTGAAAAAATGAGATTTGGAGAGTCGAGTAAGTAGCTCTTCCAGTAAAGGCATAGGTTCGGCATCGAACTTCGTTACTTGATTCAATTTTCGATAGTCAACGCAAAGACGTATGTTATTGTCTTTTTTACGCACAATAACCATCGGCGAAGAATACGCAGAGGTGGATGGTTCGATTATTTTCAAATCTATCATCACATCCAACTCTTTCTCGACCTGTGCTTGGAAATGTATAGGTATAGGATAAGGTCTAACCCTAATAGGAGTATGGTCAGTTAGCACAATGTCATGTTGAATGACATTAGTTTGTCCAGGGATGTCAGTGAGTACATCCTGAAATGTTTGCAACATAGTTGAAACTTGTCGCTGTTCTCCTAGAGACAAATCAGGAGAGACAGTAACGTTCTTCCATGATTCACTGGAATGAAGTGGGATCATTGGAAGAGGAAGATTTACATCTGAAAAACTTGTTTCCTCATCCTGTATCACGGACAGTGATGAGTAATGACCATGTGGTACTGGAGAATTGTCCGTTGCTTGGAAAATGGGTTGCAAATAATCCGGACGTTCATGGAATTCAGTAAGCATATTGATGTGGAAGGTTTTATGCTTCCCATCAATATCGACAATATAGTCGACATCGGAAATTTTCGATATTATATCGTACGGACCTTTCCAAGAAATAAGTAATCTGTTTTCCCTACAAGGTAGTAATACAAATGCTTTGTCACCAGGACAAAGTTGTCGTAAGCATCTCTTCTTATTGGCAAATTGCCTTGCCTTCTGTTTCGCAAATTCAGAAGAAGAAGTTGCTAATTTGCATGCTTCGATAATCTTTTGTCTCAACGCGATGACATATTCGTAGGATGACTTTGTGTCATCGTCAATATTGTCAGATGTTATGAGATCGTGAAGCAACGACATAGGGCCACGCGGACGCGCGCCAAAGACGAGTTCAAAGGGAGAAAATCCCGTATGTTCATTGGGTACCTCTCTGTAAGCGAAGAGGGCCGCAGGTAAAACTCTGTCCCAGTCTTGAGGATGATCCTCAGTTATCTTCCCCAGTAAGTTTTTAAGTGTTCTATTAAGGCGTTCGACCATACCATTAGACATTGGATGGTAGATACTACTTAAAGATCTATCTATCTGCAGGGTAGACATTACTTGAGACATGGTATCTGATATTAGTTGGGTGCCATGGTCTGACAATATCTCTCCGGGGAACCCCAGACGAGAAAATATAAGCCAAAGAGCATCTGCAATATCAGCAGTAGTAATGCTCTTCAGAGGAATAGCCTCTGGCCAACGTGTGCACATATCAACACACGTCAAGATAAACTGATGTCCTCTGGCAGACTTGATCTTAAATGGACCAATAATGTCTATGGCCATTTTTTGAAACGGCCGAATAGGAATGTCCGCCGCCTGAATGGGTGCAGCATGCCGTGGACCTTTGGATTTAACTTCCTGACATACTTTACAAGATCGACAATAAATCCGTATGTCCTTGTTTACCAATGGCCAAAAGAAAGCCGCAAGGACTCTTGACTTAGTACGGGAAAAACCCATGTGTCCAGCACACTGAGAGTCGTGAGCGTGCTGCAAAATTTTAACTCTCAAATTCTTGGGAACCAGGATTTGAGAATGACTTGACGTAATGGAGTCTTGAACCATACGTACAAGTACGCCATTCTTCTTTGTAATCCACGATTTACGACTTGTGTCCTTATTCGGATCACCTTTAGTTGCAAGAATGAAGAATTTCTTCAGAGTGGGATCATCTTCTTGCTGTTTTATAAACGAGTCACGAGAAATTACCAAGGGATTATCTTGGTTATGCACTTCATTATCTTCAGTAGATGAAGTTTGAGGCACATTAAGAGCCTGAGCTCTAGTGACTACAGCGTTAGCAATCTGCATGTTTTGCCTTTCCCACGTGGAAATTTGTTGCGGAGTGCATTCCTTGACTCCATGAATGCGACCGATGATGAGGTCAGCGATCGGATTCGGAAGAAGACATGCGTGTACATCTCCTGTAAAGAAAGGAGTAGCAATCCTAATGATAGCGGTAGAGTATTTCTCTAATGTGCCGCCAAATGTTACACATTTGACTACTTGTCCAGTGGCACGGGAAGGATCTACGAGTGACTGCCTAACACCAATTGTGGTGCATCCAGAATCAAATAGCACAGAGACTGGATTGTTATTCACTAAACCCTTATGTAAGACAAGAGACCCTCTTCCATCATGCGCGACTGATGCTGGAAGAGCAGGAAGAGGATGGCCACAGCTTAAAGTAGTCACTGTGGTTGGCTCAAATAACGTTTTGCATTGGGGGCACTGAGATGCTCTCCCAAAATCAAAAGCGGCACATGCCATATTACTAGCATCATTATTATCTTTACTCTGTTTATAGGCTTCATGGGACTCTTGTTGTGCAGAGTTTGCCTGAAAATGTGGTTTATGTCTTTTGTATTGAGATCTACCTCGGTTATTATCACCTCTGTAGTTATTGTTACCTCTATTGTAACCCCTATTTGGGTTTGAGTCATAGTACCCTTGGTTACCATTATCATATTCATTATAATGAGTATCTCTGTAATTATGATCTTGTTGACTCCAAGACGGATAACCCTGATAGTTTCTATAATTACTTCCTCTACGGAAATTCCTATAATTATGACCACCCCTGTGTCGAGAGCTATCAGGTCGTCTCCAGTTCTTTGAAGAAGAACCCTGAAATGATTGGTTACCTTGGTTTTGATAACTATTATGGTTACCTTTTTTATCAAATCTGTTTTGAGGTCCCTGAAATCTGTGTGAATAATTGGGATTGTATGGTGTTGCTGAAGCAACTGGCATACTCTCCTTAATCTTAGTGTTGCCAAAAGTCACGTCGGGGTGTGCAGTGACATATTGGGAACAATATTCTTCCATTTCTTTTAGAGATTTAGGTTTACGCTCATGTATAAATTCAAGGAAAGGTTTGTTCACACATGACATAATCTTATCTCTGAGCAACAAATCCATAAGTCCTTCATACGTTTTTTCTGTTTTGGAAAGCTCAATCCAACGATCAACTGTGAGACGTGCCTTTGCAGTGAATTCTGAGAATTCTACCCCCGTCTCAGGTACCATCGTCTTAAATAAAAGGCGATAGCCTTCCTCACTTAGCTGATATTTTTTTATCAAAGCCGCCCTAATGACATCATAATTATCCTTATCTGCTTCTCCTACAAGGCATAATCTAGTCAAAGATTCACCTTTCAAGTTTTCTGATAATTGATTAGCGTATTGTGATTTATCCACATTATGTGTACGACAAGAACGTTCAAATCTATCCAGCCAGAATGTAATATCGTCACTGGACTGATTGAACGGTGGAACCTTAACCTTGTAAGTAGAAGGTTTACCATTACCACTAGATGCCTGATTAACATTACTCATACTTGTCAATCTCAATTTCTCCAACTCAAATTCATGTTCTCTTATTGCTTTTTTCTCTTCAGCATCTAATCTTTTTTGTTCAGCCTCCCTGTCTAATCTTTTTTGTTCAGCCGCAGCTTCTCTTTCCAATTTTTTTTGTTCAGCTTCACTGTCTAATCTTTTTTGTTCAGCCGCAGCTTCTCTTTCCAATTTTTTTTGTTCAGCTTCCCTGTCTAATCTTTTTTGTTCAGCTTCACTGTCTAATCTTTTTTGTTCAGCCGCAGCTTCTCTTTCCAATTTTTTTTGTTCAGCTTCAAATCTCCTTTCCTCTACCTGCATCTGCAATTTCTTTTGTTCAGCAGCAGCCTCAGCTTCTTTTTCTAATCTTTTCTCTTCCGCCATAGCTTTTCTTTCTTCTGCAGCTAATCTTTTCTCTTCTGCAGCTAATCTTTTCTCTTCTGCAGCTAATGCTTTGTCATATTGAGCAACTGCCCATTGTTCTAATTGTTGACCAGTCTTATCAAGAGCTTTCCCTTGTGTAATGAAATAATCTAAAGTAGACATGATGCCTAACAATAATACTAATCACCTGAATCAATAATAATACCCCAAGTTCTCAATGACCTGATTAATCAGTATACTATCCCAATATCTGTGGGTCACAAGCCTTTAATAAGGTCTTGTATAATAGTAATAATAATCAGGTACTGGTCTATACCATAATCCAAGTGCAGTGCACAGGCAATTGTGTCTTATGAAATATACCCATATAAAACATATGTCAACCAACAGAATACATAAAGTACAAATAGGACTGACAATACAAGAACGTTTGCAGAAATCAAAATAAATCAAATAGGGAAATCAATGAAGATAATCACTGAATCTGCAAAGAATAACAACACAAATGACGTCACAATATATGAATATAAATTATGAATAGAACTGAAAGATAGAAAAGGTTAGACCAACAAATTACAAACAAATCAAAACAAAACTAAAGAACAAAGAAATATTACAAAAATAACAATAATTACAGACTTCACAGCTAACACAAAAGCAACAGTTGTCGCAGCAAATTTTCAATCAAGAAAATTGCACCTATAGAAAACGCCCACAACGGACCCTCTATGACGTGGGATACTCTGTTGTGAGGACGCCGCCCAACCTTAAACACAACCCGCTGACATAGAAACTAACATACTATACAAACAAATAACATGTAAACATAAATATATATAAATTATGTGTATGATAGTATGTGTTGCAAAATAGGCTCAGTCTTACAGTAATGGCAAAGTTATTTTTCATGAAAACAAACAAACTGCCACTTTATTCAATTAAACATTCTGGCCTTAAATATTAAAGTTCATATATGGCAAACAAGAAGATCCATCGATGAAACCAGGACTTCTTAGTTCACAAATACTGTCTTTCTGTTAACACTGACAAGAATTGATCCAACTGTTCTGTGAAACTCTATAATGTCTAATGTAAAAAATGTCAACAACGCTGACCTACATACTGCATTCACTTGACAGGTCACGTGACGAAGCGTTGACAAAGAGCAAACCAATACTGCAAGTGTGTCGTATCAGCCACAGGAAACGGTCTGGTATCGGTAATCTGTTGACTTCTGAATTTCTGCGAGGTCAAACCCAGAAAGCTGGTCCACCAGTTGATAAAGTTGATATTTAGTTGGATATAATATATGTTGATAAAGTACACCAGAACACTCCTAGGCGGGAAGACAGGCGTCTATCATCATCAGTTGACAAGATCCCTATGGTGTTGCCTGCCCCACTGTAGTGTATGGAATGTCAACTTGACCTACGCAGTGTTGTGTAGACATGGATGGAGTGTATAATGTGCGAATGATGATAAGGGTTCGTGTTGTTGACAAATGTTCTCTTCTCACACTCATGTATGACCGGAAGTCATCGACACCAACGACTGTGTACCTTTTCTAAAGTTTAATTGGACGTACACACTCGACAGCACAGATAGTGACAAATCACAGGTTGCCATAATACATCATAGTACAGTGGACAAATGGTCTTGCAATGTTACATGGGCACTCATGTAGAATAATGGTATAATGGACTGTCAATAGCCAAGCACTCAGTATCGCCCATACATATATCATCTGACGTCACTGACTGAGCACGTCAGCTTGTAAACAATATTTCAGATGACTTCTAAACCTAATCTCGTTTAGCAACGATTCTTCAACATAATGTTCAGCACATATTTTTCCATATAATAATATTGAACCGCTAACAATGGGTTCTCATGTGTAGCAGTGATCTCTGGACTGATCAAGCGATAATACGGGCATCCCTTTTCTCTTCTTGAAAGTCCTACATGTTTTGGTTCCAAGATGGCTCCACTCGTGAACTGTCACTCACGTTTGAATACAGATAATGAATCTGTTCTAAAGTTAGTCATTCATACAACATTTCGTTGCTCTGTAGATTTGGTCATGAACAATAGACTGCATTCTACAGAATATAGTGCTGCTAGGAATCGAAGTCGTTTTTCATCGAGTCAAATATATTCTCTTAAACATTCAAATCGTAATTATCGACAATGGTGGCTTCGATCGAGAGTTCATAAGAGTATCTTTGATTACCTTGGTAGAGGGAATATGAAACTGCCATTCCTTGGCAAGATGAATAAACACTGGGGTAAAGCATACACGATAGGTCTAGACGACTATCACTTTCCCCAAAACCACTGAGATCACTTTTTCAAGGCATCAAGCCGACATAGCAAAACACACACAGTCCCTATCAGGACGAAGCCAAATCACACCACTCAAGCGACACATCCGCCGAATAGCCTTTGACCTCTCTAGAGACAACAGAACATATAGTTCGACTTAGATATGTAAAGATATACAGATATAAGACAGACTTGTCCTACTCAGACAAACAATACACATAAATTCAGGCCATAGATATTCTGAAGCAAGAACAATCTATTATTACCCAAACAACGAATAAATCGCAGTAAAATGTATTTATCCGCGGAGTTCAAGGGAAGTAACTCAATAATGACAAGCACGAAGGTTGGCATCGTGAAAGCGATTCCGAATAGTCTGATCACTGACTACAGTGTTGGTAGCATCTCTGAGGAACTGTCTGATAACATTTGCACTTGCAGTTTTCCGTTGCGGTGCTTGCCTCTGAATTAAGCGATCTTCTCGAGGTGTAGTGACTCTAGGACGACCTGTGCGTTGCCGTTCCTCGGCGATTCCAGTCTGGGCAAAGCGCTGCTGCAGTCTGACAATAACTGAATGAGATTCTGCAAGCCTCTGAGCGACATTTCGGACAGTAAGACCTTCCTGCAACCACGCAATGGCTCTTCCTTTATCCACAACACTCAGCTTTCGTAGTTGAGGCATATTGTTGTGCAATGGTTATGCAGCACTTATGTTGTTTATAAAGACAATTTTGTGAGTACAGCTCAAGACTAACACTATAGTCTCTCACATGCATCACGCATTTTTGGAATAGAAGGTATTTTTTTCACGCTCAGACATCATTAAAAACACCCACATTTTGGCGTCTCAGCAGCATTTTTTCAGCGTGCTTGCTGAGCTGAACACTAGCCACACGGTATGCTGGTGGCCCATGCAGCACGTGTTGAATGTTTGTCGTTCGAGAAAAATCAATGTCAGATTAATTGCTTATGAAATATATTTTTTTATAATTTTTCATTATTTTTGGGTCATTTTCACCTACTGGTCCTTAACTTCTTTTGAAGGGTATATGTATATATATATATATATATATATACATATATATATATATATATATATATATATATATATATATATATATATATATTATATATATATATATATATATATATATATACATAGTAAACCTACACTCATTCTAGGATCAATTCCAAGCTCTTATGAAGACTGTAATCTGTGAAGAAGATCTGCCCTTCATGCAGTGGCAACTGACGTAGTCTAGACAGAACTCTACTTGTCTTCTGGCTGGGTTTTAGTTGTGTGTGATTTTGAACTGAGCGTTCTCGTCTTAAATAATGTAAGCGCGAACGTCCGAGGGAGCAGGTAAGGTTTGTCTCTTCCCAGCACAGAAAATCTCTGTCATTTTGGGTAATCTGTGTAACTGTCCCATTAATCGTTCCAATACAAACTCAACCAAGTTTATCCAGCACATTGTCTTATATTTTCTTTATCTTCCCCTATTGGAAGCTTCCTTTTCCTCCACACAAACCTACAATCGAGTATGGCATGTATTTACTACTAATTTATTTGTTCTAGCACTAGGTTAGATCTGGGTTGTGAAATTCAAATAAAACATTAAATATCTAAATATATACATATGTCTTACAACTTTCCTTTCGGATTTCCATTCCTGCATATCCTTTCTGTGAAAAGCTATCACCTTTTTTATAATTCACTGCTAAATGGTCTCAGTTCACAAGAAATCGTGTCCTTAACCTTCGACACTTAGCTACGCCATTGTGAATTTGTCATCCTTGCCTTTCTCCTATAACATAAACGAATGAGCATGCGCGACCGCTACTATTTTTAGAATGCTTAGTTACCCTGTACAATTCAAGGCTTTCACAATTTTATTCTTCCATTGTCCGTTCTATCAGTCCATTAACTAAGCGTGTTTTTGCACACTTTGCTACATAGGCCCCATCTTTTTTAAATTGTGCTGTGTACAATTTATTATTGTAAATACACGCTGAAGTTATACCTCTCCTTTCTTTCCTTCCACAGCAATTGGGTGTCGACTTAAAAAGTCTGCTCCCACATTTTCTTTTCCAGGAATGTACTTTACCGTAAACGAGTAAGGAGCTAGAAGAAGACTCCACCTTAACAATCTGGTGTTTAAATTTTTGGACACTGCCAGAAACGTTAAAGGCTGGTGATCACTTTCAACCATGAAATGTTTCTCGTAAAGATAAGGGGAAAATTTGTCGATGGCCCAGACCAAAGAAAGACATTCTCGCTCTTTCGTTGAATAATTCAATTCTGCTGCATTTAGCTTTCGACTGGCATAAGCCACTGGTAGTAATTCTTCTGGCTGGGTTGTTGACTTTTGTAATAGGGTCGTACCTATTCCCACATTGCTTGCGTTCGTTCTTAACACAAATTCTTGTGTGATATCCGGCAGGGTAAGGATGGGTTTGCTGGTGAGTTTTTCTTTTAGCTCGGTGTAAGCTTTCTCCCACTCAGCGTTCCATTGGATCCTATCCGGCTGTCCTTTCTTAGTCAAATTGGTCAACGGTGCAGACAATGAATTGAAATGGGGTATATATTTCTGGTAGAACCCACATAAAGACACAAACGACCTTACATCTTTTTTCGTTTGAGGTCTTGGCGCCTTTCTCAACTTTTCTACATTCTTGGGGTCAGGAGACATGTGGCCCGTAGAAATCGTGTGACCTAAGAATTCTAATTCCTTACACCCAATATAGCACTTGGTGGGTCGTGCAATCAATCCTGTTTCTCTTAAACGGTGAACCAACATAGAGAGTGCTTTTATATGCTCTTCAAAGGTGTTGGTAGCAACAAGAATGTCATCCATAAAGTTAGCGATATGGGAATTTTTTAGAGGTTCCAATAATTTCCTCATCATTCTTGAAAAAATACTTGGAGCATTTTTCAGCCCAAATGGTAGTACATTAAATTCATAGTGTCCCTCTGATGTACTAAATGCCAGAATTTCCTAACTTCGGGTTTCACTGGTATTTAGTAGTATCCCTTGCTTAGATCTACTTTGGAAAAATACCTAGCTTTACTGAGTGTAGAGAACAGCTGGTTGGTATCAGGTAATGGGTCCACCTGAGATTCTGTAATAGCATTCAGTTTCCTGTAATCTATACACAACCTATGTTCACCACTATGTTGGCTTAATAGCACCTCACTTGAACTATAGGGAGATTCTGACTTTGAGATGATTTTCTCCTTTAATAAATGATCAATCTCTTCCCTGAGTGCCTGTGCTTTCGCATAAGGAATGGGGTAGGTTCTCATATATACCGGAGTGGGGTCAGAAACAGTCATATCATACTCCAACAACTGTGTGCATCCAGGCTTATCGGTGAGCACATCAGCATGAGTTTCCAACATTTCCTGAACTTGCTTCCTCTGCTCAAGAGTTAAATGATCACTAATATTTACTTGAGCATAACTCTCTGTAGCTGTTAATGGATATTCCATAGAGGATAATGGTTCATCTTTCATTTCTGTTGCAATGGCTAAGGTCATGATATGTGCAACCTCTGCAACTTCCCTGTCATAATACTTTTTAAGTAGATTGACATGATATACCTTCTCTTTTCCCTTCTTGTCAATCTTGTAATTGGTCCTGGAAAGTTTTTCCAGTATGACATAGGGTCCTTGCCATCCAATTTGCAATTTATTATTGCTGCTGGGCAACAGTAATAAGACTTTCTCTCCCACTTCAAGTTCCCTATCCTTAGCTTTTTTATTGTAGTAAGCAGCATGCTTCCTCCTGGCCTGTCTTGTTCTCATTTGCCAGTTTCCAACCAGTTTTTAATCTAGAGGTTAACTCATTGATATATTGGTATGAGGAAGTCACTGTTTCTTCTGCTTTTTCATCAGTCCATGTCCGCAGCAATGCTTCCAGTGGACCTTTAATTGGTCTACCAAAAAACAAAGTAGCTGCTGCCAATCCAGTTGAGTTATGTGGGACTTCCCTGTATGCAAATAGTGCAGCAGGTAAGTATGTATCCCAAGTATCAGGTTTTTCACTTGCCAGCTTTCTCAGAATGGAGATAAGGGTCCCATTGAACCGTTCTACTTGTCCGTTCCCTTGAGCGTGATAAGAGCTACAATGATAGTGTCTGACTTGAAATATCGTGAATACCTCTTGTGTTAGCTTTCCCTTAAACTGAGAACCATTGTCAGTCAATATTTGGTGTGGGAAACCTAATCTGGTGAATATTGCTAACAATGCCTCTGCCATATGTTTTGAATCAATAGATGCCATGGCTACGGCTTCTCCCCACATTGAGCAAGTATCAACCAAGGTTAAGATGTAAGCATTTCTCTTCTTGGTCCTAGTGAGGGGTCCAACAATATCCACTGCAACACGTTCAAAAGGGGTTCCCATAATGGGCATTTCTCCCAGTGTTGCTGGTGCAGTCCTATGTTTAGGAGCTACTCTTTGGCATTCTGGGCAGGATCTCACATACCTCTTTATGTCTTCTGTGATTCCTGGCTAAAAGCAATGACAGGCTATCCTTTGTCCAGTGGCCCCTATTCCCATATGTCCGCAGAAGGGTATAGCATGTCCTAGAGTCATAACCTTCTCTCTATATGATTTTGGTACTACCAGCTGTCCATGTCCTTTAGATCCTGTTCCAGCTTTTCTATAGAGTAGGCCATTTTTCATGTAGAAATCTCCTTTCTCTGGAGTGTTATGTGCTTTTAGCGATTTGCCAAAACAAGGCTTCAATGTGCTGTCTGCTGTTTGAGCCTTTTTCATTTCTTCTGGAAGAGTATTAACTATGTTTTCCTCCATTTTCTTGGAGCTTGCCCTAGTCAGGACTGTTGCCAAAACTACAGGTTTTATAGGTTCTCCAAGAAAAACATACATACATCCCAGTATCAAGGGGTAAATAGGATCTTCCATAACTGTTGCTTTGATTTTTCCTTCTACATAGCGAGATCTTATGTCGATTCGGGCTATGGGTAGTGTCATGGTTCCTACTCCCTTGATTGGTCCTCGGATTTCCACTGTTTCTGTGGTTATCTGGTCAGGACTCACCTGAGAAGAGCACACTACTGAATCAAAATCTAAGCCTGTATCATAAACACAGTACTTTAGTGCCATTTAAGGTCACTTCCTCACAGACATGGGGATAATGGAGGTCCTTTTGACTAACTGCCAAGTCCTTCCTTCCTTTGTTCCCTGTTGTAAGACATGCAGCATGATGAGGAGGATTCTTCCTTCTGCATATCGAAGTATTGTGGTTACTCATTTGGCAAGTTTTACACCACTTTCATTCCTTTCTTGGAGGTTTCTTGTCTGATCCTAGATTTCATCTAATCTCTCTCTCTCTCTCTCTCTCTCTCTCTCTCTCTCTCTCTCTCTCTCTCTTATGTTCTACTAGAAAGGTCTTTGTCTCAGGAGACATGGACTCCAAGAGTTGTTCTATTAAAATCCTCTCCTTGATCCCTTCAAAATCCTGAGTAAAATTCCCTAATTGGCACCACCTCAGCAAATACATCTCTAACCTTGCTGAAAACTGCTGATATGTCTCTCCTGTTAGAAGTTTAGCAGTTCTAAATCTTCTTCTATAAGCTTCTGCATTTTGTTCATACCTTACCAACAATGCTTGTTTTAAGGCTTCAGAACTGTTCTGATCTTTTCTTTGAAGTTTTAAGAACACATTATAAGCTACTCCTTTCAAACCTTGTGACAACTTCAAATTCCACTTCTCTTTTTCTAAGCCATATGTAGTGGCCATTCGCTCATACCTGTCAAGGTAATCTTCGATTCCTTCGTCCTTTTCCACAAATGGGTCCAAATGAAAGTTCATGGATCCATTTGAAGTACTTTGGCTGGAACTATTCTCAGAGTGAGATGAGTTGCTTCCATCACTATTAGCCGTTACCTGGGGTTCACGTTCTTTTAAACTCAGCTCATGAGCTCTTTGCAACCTCCTTTCTTCGGCTTCCAACATTATTCTCTTTTCTTCTCTTTCCGCTTCCCTTTCAGCTTCCAAGCTTTTGGCTTCTCTTTCAGCTTCCAATCTTTTGTCCTCTCTATCCAAATATTTGTCCACTTCAGTTGCGACATACTGGATAAGAACATCACCTGTCAATCCTTCGTCCTTTCCCTCCTGCATGATCGCAGATCGAAACTTCACCAAATCAGCCATGCCTATATGTAAGAGGGTATCTATTTTTACCTTTTACCAAGTTATCTTAATTAAATTTAATTAACTAATTGAACAAATTAAATTCCAAGTAACTATGTGAGCTTCAACAGTTTCCTAAGTACTAACAGTACTTTTCCTAAAGAAACTTCAATTTTTAGAATTTAATTCAAAAAATTTACTTTACAACTACTTGTGGCACTAGACAGACTAGAGATTGATGAAATGAATAAACTATGGCTCAGTATACACAAGAATATCCCGCGAACGAGCCCCCAGTGTAGCGTAAGGTTTTTCTCATATGATGATAGTGTTTAGAGAAGAAATAGAATTCTCTCCAGAATGTATGAAGTCCCAGTGTCAGAGAAGAGCACTGGTATCACAAGTGAGCTACGGCTGCGAATACTCCGAGCTAGACAATAGTTTAAGGCTTCAGAAATATACTTTGCCATCTTAGCTGTAGTAACTCATGTGATATTATAATACTTCAGAAAAAGTAACCCAACTTAAACAGTTAAAAATTTAACAAGTCTCTTGAGTACAATTTCATAATTTATTATGTACAGCTATCTAATTCTGAAATGAAGGGTGAGTGTTGGACGATGGTGATTATGGTTATGTATTTACATCAAGTTGATAATATAATTAGAAGTTTTAACTTAAACAAAAAAAAAAAAACATTCCCCTTGGGATCTTTAAATTTACTGTACACCAAAAAATTTCCTCTCACTGTTGTTATTTATATATTATTAGTCTGTCTCTTTTAATCTATGCCCTAATTTTTCTCATCATATGACTGAGGAATGTCTCACATTAGCCACCGGAATAGTCTCTATCAAACTCAGCTTTTAAATCAGCACTTGTCCAGATATGGGTTGACAAAGGTCCACTTGACTTCAGGGTTTTGACAATTTACTATAGAACCTGGAACAAGAGGTATCGAGTGGCTAGGGTGTCATCAGATGTCTGCATGTATGATAAATGATACATGGCTGTGTATGATTTAGGTATAGGGAGTCAGGCTCTACTACAAAACATTGTATCAAATATAATAACACATGAATAATCAAAACAATATGAATATATGGACAGGATGCAACCTTTTCTTCCCTCACCTACATGCCAAGTCAGTACTGGTCTTGCTGGTGGGTTATAGACCCAGACAAAACCAGAATAGATATTTAGCCCTGGCAAGGACTGTGGTGGTCATATTTTAGGTTTTCCAATCTTCAGCAATCATATCCACACAAACAATATGTCCGATACATTCACAACACACTAAAATCTGAAATAAAATTGATATTATTTACATATATATATATATATATATATATATATATATATATATATATATATATATATATATATATATATATATATATAAGAAGAAGATCTGCCCTTCATGCAGTGGCAACTGACGTAGTCTAGACAGAACTTTACTTGTCTTCTGGCTGGGTTTTAGTTGTGTGTGATTTTGCACTGAGCGTTCTCGTCTTATATTGTAAGAGCGAGCGTCCGATGGAGCAGGTAAGGTTTGTCTCTTCCCAGCACTGACAATCTCAGTCATTTTGGGTAATCTGTGTAACTGTCCCATTAATCGTTCGAATACACACTCAACCAAGTTTATCCAGCACGTTGTCTTATATTTCCTTTATCTTCGCCTATTGGAAGCTTCCTTTTCCTCTACACAAACCTACAATCGAGTATGGCATGTGTTTACTACTAATTTATTTATTCTAGCACTAGGTTACACCTGGGTTGTGAAAGGCAAATAAAACATTAAATATCTAAATATATACATAAGTCTTACAACTTTCCTTTCGGATTTCCATTCCTGCATATCCTTTCTGTGAAAAGCTATCACCTTTTTAATAATTCACTGCTAAATGGTCTCAGTTCACACGAAATTGTGTCCTTAACCTTCGACACTTAGCTACGCCATTGTGAAATTTTCATCCTTGCCTTTCTCCTATAACATAAACGAATGCGCGACCGCTACTATTTTTAGAATGCTTAGTTACCCTGTACAGTTCAAGGCTTTCACAATTTTATTCTTCCGTTGTCCGTTCTATCAGTCCATTAACTAAGCGTGTTTTTGCACACTTTGCTACAAGGACATCTATCATTAGTGGGTCCTATAGCAGTTGTTTACAGTTTACGGGGTGCCAACCCGGTCAGCCGGTTCCTAGTCTTTCCCAGTGTCATCTGCCTTTCCAGAAGTCCATCGATCTTTTCTCGATTATCAATGATCTGACCATGTAATTATGATAAGAAACTCTATACTGTACAAAGCGATACAACAGGAGGCAATTTGATCATCAGAAGGGTCTCCCCGTCGATCGAGTGTTTGGCCCCTTAATCTCCTTTACACAAAGGGGGCACTTAGCACGGCTGTTTGCGAGCGATCTTTTAGTTATTTCCCCTTTTTCCCCGACCGCGCTATTTATAGCCCACTTGACAGAGGTCACGTGGTCAGCTTCCTAATGGGGAAAAACATGTGGCGATGTTTACTTTTGATAGGGCTTAATTAATGCTTTTAGGCTACTTTTTTATTATAAATACCGGCTTTAATTTTGCGTAAAGCTAGACTAGAAATGTTAGAGTAAATTTTAGAACAAGAACAAACATTTTATCACAATTAGAACAGAAGATATAATAGTCTGAAATAGTGTAAAATTTTCGTTTTTTTTATATTTTGTTATGGTTTGTTTATAATGCAATTTTCACTCAATCGGTCACAATCAACATGCATAACAAATTACAGAAATCAAAAGTAGAAAACATGCAGAAAATGGATATCAAAGATTTGTTTTGGTTTCATGCGTCAAACATTAATTATTGAAAGTTTAAATTGCAAGTCCACATTTATTACCTTAAAAAAACACACCCAATTGTCCCCAAAACATGTTTGAATTGCTTTTATGCTACTTTATTATTATAAATACCGGCTTTAATTTTCCGTAAAGCTAGACTAGAAATGTTAGAGTAAATTTTAGAACAAGAACAAACATTTTATCACAATTAGAACAGAAGATATAATAGTCTGAAATAGTGTAAAATTTACGGGTTTTTTTTACATTTTGTTATGGTTTGTTTCTAATTCAATTTACACTAAAACGGTCACAATCAACATGCATAACAAATTACAGAAATCAAAAGTAGAAAACCTGCAGAAAATGGATATCAAAGTTTTGTTTTGGTTTCATGCGTAAAACATTAATTATTGAAAGTTTAAATTGCATGTCCACATTTATAACCTTAAAATAACACACCCAATTGTCCCCAGAACATGAGAGCTAACAATTATCTCAATCATACATCATGAGTTCTGATCCAGTCTGCGCAATGTTTTTTCTAATATGTGCTGTTTATGAATTGTCTTACTAGGGAATAGCTTTCTGAACAAAGACATATAAGTCTCTATCGATGCTGTTATTGATTCTTTACTAATTGGTTTACTGTGTGCTATTTTGTTGTGTACTTTCTCAAATGCTTCTTTCAGTGAGTTGAATTGTTCTTGGGCAATAAAAGCTATGTTAGTTATATCTTGTTTGTCTGTAATTTTCAGTGTTTGTGTAATGATTGCTCTTGTAAGATCTTTATAAACTTTTTGTGTGAGATATCTGTGGCAGTGATTCCCTATAAATGCTCTGCTATTATAAGCCTGTTGTATGATTTTGTGTTTGGCTAGTAGCTTGTCCATGTGTGAGCAAACTGGACCAGACCTAGTACACAGATCTTGAAACTGAAGTTTGGCCAGCGCATCTTGTGCATTTTCAAGTCTAACTTTAAAATTATCTGTCTCCTCCTTATCCTCACAAAGTTCAATACCTACCTGAAAAATTCAATTTTAGCTCCTAATTCTTCTGCCTATTTCCAGTTCCTACTAAATCTCTTCAAGTTCTTAAAAGTACTAATGTTTGCATGTATCTCTTGCGAATTCTCAAATATCTTTGCGTCTATTGTATCAGCTACCTGTTCTAGAAGTCTGTGGTGTTTCAAAACAATGCCTAATAAAATATGAAGGTAAGGAGGAGCTACATTTTCAATTTCAATCTCTAACATTGGTTTGTGTAAACAATTATGGTAATGTGCCACTTGCCTTTTATTCCCTTTCCCATATTTCATATATCTATTGTAATCTCTTATCAACATGGCCAAACTTCTTGGTTTGCAAGTTGTATGCTCTCTGGATGTCTTTGATGAAAATGTTTGGTTTGTCTGGAGCTCAAGGAATATACCCATGTCTGTGGTGTCTCCAGCAAAACAAGGAAATAATCCCCGAATAAGAAAACAACAACTTGTTTACCATCCCACTCTAAATATTTTAGTGACTCTATCTGAGCTTTCATGCCATTCATAAATATTTCTAAATTATAATATGTATCTCTGACTCTAGCCATTGATAAAAGGATGGTATTAGATTTAGAATTTGGTTTCTCTAAATTTACTACCTGCATTGTAACTTTGAATGAAAGAAGAAATACAAACAGTTACTTAGAATTCGCTGGCAGCCGTCGTGTGCACAGGATTGTCTACCAAAGAACACCAATGGAACAGTCCTTATCTCACACACAATTAAAAAAAAAATTCATATTATAAATAGAAGATTAACAAGACTTGAAAGATAGATCAAATTATGTGGAAGTAATCTATCTATAGCTTTACATGTTTTCTGACGCTTATATACGTAGCTAAATATCATTATAAATGAATGAAAATGCAAAAACAGATGGTGCTTTACAAAAAGTTATTTTTTTACTACCTTATTTAAGATTTTTGGGTATCAGGAATGCGTTTAAAGGGATTTAAATGCTATAAAATCTGGTGACAATATGCTTGTTCTTGTAATGCCACACTCACAAAACTGACTACCACACATTCTCAAGATATGAAACCAAAAAAAAAGTATGTGGAAATAATCTTTAGCTTCCCTTCGAGAAGTCTTTATAATTATAAACTCAAACGAATGGGCCGATTTTTAGATATTAAATTAATAAAAAGATTACTTATTTTATGAATTTCCTTAAATGATGACGCTGTTTTCAAAAGTCTGTAACTCCGTCAAAACTAATTTCAAACAAATAAAAATGCAATCAAAAATAGAACACAGAACAAAGTTATAGTACACAAAAGAATTTTAGCGCTGTGTTTATCCAGAACGAGTGTGTAATGATTTATATTTTACTGATTTTACTCACACATCAGCTGATTTTCCCCGCCAAAAACTTAAATAGTCTTTTACGGTGCACACAAAATTTTATACCCGGTGTCAGAATTCCGGTCACCGAAACTAAAAGAGCGCTCTGGTATAGGCCACAAACAGCCGTGTTAGGTCATGACTCCCAAGTGTCAGCCTCCTTTTGTGTACTGCAGAGAATTAAACCCACTATCTTGGTTGCAGCCAGACAGAGAGACATTTAAGTAGTTTAGCCATCTCATGAAAGTTGAGCCCGATAAACTACAACTACACGCTTACAATAGTAGAAGATCTAGTTTCAGGGTGTGAGGAAGACCAAGAAGCAGATGGATAGATAATATTACAGAAATCATACTTCAGTTAACCTAGATAAGTTTCGGACTAGCCCCTCTCCCACCGGCTCTTAAAAGAGCGTTTTTCATCTGGTTTAAACGTACTTTTACCGCATACCCAGTGAAAACCCGCAAGTTAGCGTACAAAAATTGACTTTATTCATGAAACGTACAAGGTAAAAAGCGATCTTTTCTTTGAATTGAAGTTAATATTCAGTTTTAATTGTCCATAAGGGAGCTGCGCTAGCGTAGTGGTTACAACACCGCTCTGGCGACCGGGTGATACAGGATCAAACCCGGGCGACGGCATTTGAGGATTTTTCGTCGACCGGGATTTGGACTGGATTAACTCGAGACCTGGCGAGGACATTTGAAGGAGTGTCGTCGACCAGGGACTGGCGGCTCCTGAGCCGACCCAGCTGCATTGGGTACCTCCGAAATCGGCGAGTATTTGCCTGAATGGCGAGGGACACCTGTCTCTGTACAAGAAATAAAGGGATACTCACGTAAAATCAATGTCAGGTTAGACATAAATAATAACCTGAGATTTCGCCTCGAGTATTAGCGGGGTACGAAAAAAAAAAAAAAATTGTCCATAACTCTGCTGATGGGCTCGCAGGAAGCATACCGGGCGGCAGAGATTGTAGTAAAATCTGCGAGAATAATCGCTCATTTTAGTAAGATTTTAGTCATAAAATGATAATAAATAAACCCGCCCGATTGTGTCTGACTGTGATCCTCTCACACGCCAGCATAGCGCTGAATTTTGTGCCGTGGACAGGCTTAGAACCGACCCCGCCGTTTAAACCTACTCGCTTTCCTTGTGACGTACATTTTTAACATTTTGCCCGATCTGATAGAAACTGCGGCAAGACTTATAATTAACGATTTTGCGGAAGTGTGCCGCCAAACTACTGTCTGAATTAACGTAATATTTTGACTTTAACGCTTGTAATTAGTAGTAATCCTTACATTTTTTGGTAGTGTAACACGAGACAATACAAATATTTAACGCAAAATCTTACCCCGCCACGCAAAACCCCGCTTCGCTTGACTCGTTGTGCCTTGCATATATACACGCGGTGGCAAAGCCAACAGAGGCAAACACGCAGACAATTTTATTTCCTCCTCGCGGTAGTATTAATAACGTCACTAAAACAAGTAGTTATTTGAAAATACATGCTAGCGAGAGATGAAAAGGGGGGGGGGGGGGGGGGGGAATGGCCGTCTTGTGTAAAATTTTTATTTGACGATTGACCGTGACAAAATTGAAAATCTAAACCATAATGAAACTGACCATAAAAATCATATGATAGTATAGCTTAGAGTCCACTGAGCAAGAATGTGTTTTAAATAATATGGTAGTCCAAGTATTAGCCAAGTTGTTGAGAAAATACTAAATGTCTACGGACGCGCGACCAGAGAGACTTGTTCCTGCTTGTTTTTTTCATAACGTTAGTGGGGACGGCAGCTTAGAAAAGAGGCATTGAGGTAAATTCAAATTCGCTTGGGAAAAAGAAGAGATAATTATTACCAAAGGGAAATGTAGTTACTTCACAGTATTTTTTTGAGGATATCTATGTAAACGTACAGTGGCGTATCTGCCATAGGGACCTGAGGTGTGGTCACAGCAAGGTGTGAGTCATGTAAAATTAGGGGCGAGGGCACCTGTAATGCACGCGAGGCTGACCCCCATATCATCCGTAGGGAAATAATAAATATAATAAGTGATCCAATATAAAAGGCCAGGGTGTCGCTTTTTGGTTATAGCCGAGTTTTTTTATTTCATGTTTGCAAGCACCGGTAACAGGACAACCATGCTGATAGAGCGATAAGGCCCTCAAGTCTCCGACCATTCGTTCATGCTGGTCAAAAAGATTAACGGGAAGAAGCTTGGGCATTTTGAGAGATCGAGGATTTTTCTGACATACTTCATACTGTATTGATCATTCTACAAGGAAAATCCACCCCCCCAGGTGAATGTGTTAAGCATCTGGGTATATCTGACACTTCCTTTTAATATAACACTGGTAATTCAAAATCATACTCAGGAAAGTTTATTGGTGTGTGATGAAACAACAGCCCCTCATACCACAGTGACTCTCCCCTCTTAGATGATAATTATAAAGTATAAGAGCTTTAATCATTCCCACAGAAATGAAAATATATTGAACTTTATAGTTTAGTGGACAAAGAGTCCAGGTATATCTCTTCGCCTCTGATCATTCCCCCCGTTTACTGTTAAACCTAAATCCCTTTCCTCTCCACTAGTCACTCATTTTTCAAAGACCTGTCCAAAAAGATATGGCTGGGACAGGCAGATTTAATTGTACAGATACAAAACTTTCAGTTTAAAAGAAAAACTTAACCCACTCTAGGTTTTATTCACATCGTCTCTATAGAAAAATTAAAGTGTGTTTTTGTGTTGTTTACCACATCATTTCATTTCTTCCCCTAGACACTATATGTACATCATACACCAGACACTAGAGCAAAATAGTGACAGTCTGTGAGATCTAGGGAGGTAGCGTTAGGTTCCCTGCACATAATTCATCATCATCATCATTTATAGAGTCCAGGGCCTACATGTGGCTTGACCTCGACACGGTTAATACATACACGGATTTTCATCATTTTAGGATACCATCATAACCTCCCCAGCAAACCAAACTTTTTCTACATAAATTGGGGGCTCGTCCGGGGTGGTTGCAAATTTCTTCCTAGTACTACATTACATTGGGGTCTGGGTTAAGCATTAACAACATTCTATTTTTCCACAGGAAATCCCCATATATTATTACCCAAGATTTTGGGAAGTGAAGAAAGTGTCAAGAACCCAGAATTAATTAAATAAATTTATACTTAGTTAGAAACTTAATTAGTATATTTTGTATTTATCAGGATGGCAGATCTGGCCAAGTTTCGCTCTGCGGCTGTGCAGACTGCCAGGGAAATGAATATAGAGGGACAAATCTTGATTGACTATGCTCCACCTCACCAACTGTGATAAATTTTATTGTTAGGGAAAGAACATAGGTTAGCGATGAAGTAAAGGACGAAATGCACTTTAGAGACGGCCAGGGAGGGATTAAAAGGTTGCAGATTGGAGGGCTTGCGAAGGAGGCGTAGGGCCTTAGAGCTTTTGGACGAGAGGGCTGAGATCAAGAGGCTCCCAATTTGAGGACGAGAAAATTGGAGGACGAAAAAGAAGAAACAAACGACTGCTCGAAAGGCGAGGCAGAAGAAATAGCGACCTGCAATTGGATGGCGAGAAGAAAATAAGACAGATGTTGAGATGGGAAGCAGATAGATACACAGATTAACAGAGGGAGCATGAGTTGCGGAACAATCGGAGTTTAGAGTTGTCAAGGCCCTGCGTGACCGGAAAATGGCAACAGCCGCACCCCTCAACCCTCTGATGCTTATCTAGTCAGGGGGCCACCAACACAACCATGGGTTCCATTTAGACTAATTTTGTAGAAAAGGATGATGACATTGAGTCAATATTTTGAGCAGATATGAAGGTATTAGGCACTACTTATGGGGTTATAAAGAGAAAGATGGGGGTAAAGTTGTCTCAGGTATTCGGGAATCAGCTTATGAAGCGTTTTTCCAAAATGAGCAGGGATGACCAAGCAACTATATGACATGATGAAGCAGCTCTTCATAAGATACGAAAAGAACGGAGAGTATATAGAAAGAAATTTCGGAATGCCAGGCTACTGTCGGGTGAGACCTATCACTAGTATTTCCCGCCCGTTAGAAACGTATATGGGAGAAATGGGCTTCTTTGGGGGAAAACCCAAGATACTCAAAGAGATGATACTCATAGAACAGATGAGAGAGTCCATGGCTCCAGACGTGAGAAAGTTTCTCAAGGAACAGGGCGCGGAGAGGCTGGGTGAGATAATAATGACCGCCTGAGAGGTATCAAGGCAGCCCAGACAGAGGTACTGGCAAGAGAAAAAAAACAGTAGATCAGTAAAGCTCCTCAAAACCATAATAAATTTGATAACAGAGGGAAGCAGAACCTTTGATGGCCCGAAATGATTTTAAAAGATAAAACCTCACTTTCAATGATCAAGAAAGAATGATGAATGAAGAACATTTTCATCATGGTAGAAATTGTATTGTAAACATTTAAGAAGGAGGGACATGACACAAATTTGTTGTAAAGTAAACCTGCTGGATTATGCTGCTATGAAAAAAAGGGTAACCAGGAAGTAAAGGATAAACCAGCTGGCAGCAGAACCTTATCACCCCCCAGATTTGGGAGGATTTGTATGCAATGGGTCACCAAAATGGTGCCTCTATGATACAGGTTTAGATTTTATGCTGTCCGTGAGCTCGCACATGGTGAACCCAATCAGTATACCAAGGAACAGTGGAGATACAAGGGGCGACCAAGGACGCTACCACTTCATGGAAACTTCCCATTGCAAGATATCATGAAAACTCGCTATGTGGAAGGGATAATCAGAGCAGCAGTGATAAACGCCACCCACTACCCTTTGATATTTGGGGTGTCGTTTATGTCCTACTTGGGGAATCCCAAGGAGACTGTGGTCCTGCAGCATTCCAACCCGATCACAATCCAGAAAGGAAGAAGATGAAACCTATAAATACTCATCCATAGGAGATGAGAAGGCACAGGCTGAAGATAGTCCACTGAAGCCATGCTAAAAGAAACCTCCCAAAGAGCATACTCCTCCTAATTACAGTGAAATCTATATGAAGAATAAATTGTTATATCGGAAGGCCGCATCTGGTTCTACTGGTCACGGACGCAGCCTGGTCCTATCCCCAGTTCATACAGAGAAAAGGTAATGGAGTTAGATTATGCTATCCCCTTCAGTGGTCACATGGGATTAGTGCAACAAGACAGGCGTATAGCTTGACATATTTCTGGCCAGGGATAACGGAAGACATAAAGAGATATGTAAACATCCTTCCCAGAATGCCAGAGAGTAGCTCCAAAAGCATTGGAATGTGCTCCAGCAACTCTTGGGAAAATGCCCAATAAGTTGAAACCCCTTTTTGAGAGATTGCAGTGGATAGTGTGGACCCCTCTCACTCGGACCAAGGGGAAGGAACAGTTACATACATCCTTATCTTCTGGTGGACACTTGTTCTATGTGGGGAGAGGCGGTAGCCCTGCCATCAATTGATTCAAAACATGTAGCAGAGGCATTACATACGATATTCACAAGGTTCGGATTCCCCGCATCAAAATCTTGAACTGGATAATGGCTCACCTCAGTTCAAGGGAAAACTAACAGAAAGAGGTTTATAGGTTGTTTCGAGCCAAGCACTTTAATTGTAGCCGTATACACCCCAAGGGAACGGCCAGGTAGAGAGGTTCAAAGGGACTCTCATTTCTATCCTGAGAAAGCTGGCACTTGAGAAACCCTGATAAATGGGACCAATACTTGCCCGCCCGTTGTTTGCGTACGCGGGAAGTTCCACTTAAATTCACCGGAATGGCACCCGCAACACTGTTAGTTTGGAGGCCAAATAAAAGGT